>JAOCPT020522112.1:0-11791 GCA_026546935.2 Palythoa grandiflora
CACGAAAGTACAACATGTTTCAACTTTTTCCATTTCCTTTGCAAAGATGTATCTGTTACACACTTCCAGCATGCATTTGACCATCATATTAAAATTTTTCCGGCCATCAAAAGACGCAGGCAGTTTGCCAGCCCAAAGCAATGGAAAGACAACTTACGAGCAGGAAAAGCATACAATTAGCTGCTTTCATCGCTTGATTCTTTGAATTCCTTTGAAATTTCTCGTTGCTATTTTAAGTACCCAAGAGAAAGACTGGACACATGCAAAAGAAACAGGAGTTGCAAAATAAGTTAGCATAAACTTTCCAGCCGCCGAGACAAGTTGGTGTGGAACAGATACTTTGTGGAACTATTTCGCTGGGTGCACAGTGTTTACAATTACCGCATGCCAACATACTCTCCACTAAAGAATAAACAGACTGTCGTAAATAAACGAGGAGTCATCCAGGTTTTAGGAAAATAAAATATATTTTTTGATTTTTACACTTCAGTAGAAACTGCAAAAAACTATCAGCGGGGGGCAGGACTTCAAATTAGTTTCGTGTAAGTCCAATTTTTTTTTTTTTTTTTTTTGCATTCAGGCAGGGGTTGGATACGCTTATTGATAGTCGAGAGTAGAAGAATGGTAAAAGTACACTCTATTCTAACCAAAGGAAATGCAACAAAATAAGGTTCTCTTGATCTGTTACTGCATCCCTACTTGGTTATCTGCAAAGCAAGAAGTAGCCAAATTTATGACAACATCGTAAAATTCAACATTTCAACGGGTGGAAAAGTAAGACACTGTTATAACATTCAAAATGAAGACGAGTGTTAATTTAAGTGGTATCCTACATAACCACGAGTTACAAAATATGGATTGTTTTATTCATAAAGACCTATTATGTGACCAAGAGTGGCCGCACTTTAAAGCGATTTTAAGGATTCTTAACTGAGATTCAAAACAACTTTATATCCTTGCGCGGTTGGTAAAACGAGTAACCAAATTCAGCTGATAACCTGCGATTGATGGGAGCTTCTATAACTCTTATTCCCTTGACACAACAGAATCTGGTGATAAACGTCATTTAGGTTCTAAAAGGATTTGACTTTTCAAGGAGAAACGGAACAAAAACGTCAATAACAAAAAGCAAATGTGTGCATCTTAATAAGCTTAGTCAGTGTAATAATCATTAACAAACTGTCTTAGCGCATTTATAGTATTCTTGGACTGTCAGTGGAGATAATTATATGCATATATTTCTCAAACTCATTAATTATTCATGCAGCAAATACCCAACCAGAGCATCTTATTCTGGTCATGTAGATGGATTTAGAAACCCAATGAAAAACGAGTTGAAAACATCTGCATATTTATGAACCAAAACTCACTATAATCAATTATTGCAAAAGTAAGAAAGCCTGACAAGTACGTGTCTAATAGCCGTGGCTGACAAAGACAACAAATTATAACCTAGCAATTAGGTGATTAGGTATCGTTTTCTATATAACACAACTACGCGTGCGCAGCTTAGGTACCTAGGAAATGGACCTGATGTAGTAGGAGTCTTTAAGCCTCAGTCACCACATTATAAATGTGGGACCTAGTTGCTGCGACGTTAGCACAACGTCGTTTTCGAATTCCAATTTAACACTCCAAAAAGGAGCTGCTAATTACAACCTTTATTTCGCAATTGTATTTGTTGGAGAAGTTATTTGAAAAACTAGGGCTTTGTGTTTGATTGGGTTTCCAAACACTCAAAAACAATAAAAGCACTCGGCTGTGGGCCTCGTGCGTTCATCTGTTTTCTCGTGTTTGGAAACCCAATGAAACACTTGCCATCGTTTTTCAAATATTACATAAAGGTAGAAAGTGGAGTGCTGCGAGCTGAATTCAATGTGCTGCATTATGAGCCAGTGACTCAGTGAGATAAAACTAAAAGGCATCTGAGATGAGGAAAGCAACTCGTAGCCATAGGAGACGTTAAAAGTCGGGCTCTCGCTATGATGCTTTGTCAGCAATTAATTGAAACACAGAAATTAAAACAATTAACAATATAACGTAAAATGTTCAAAAATATGTAGTTTACCAGCGTCATCACATCTGTGTAGTTCTGATGCCTTCCATGGCAGATTGCTTGTTTCTATGGCCATGGGCGATTCCGAAATTCGACTGTCATATGCTTCGTTGGGCGATTGGCTTTGTAAACAATTAATTGGAATCAAAACACAGAAATTAAAACAAAACAAAAATATGTGTTTTACCAGTTTCTTTGCATCTTTATAGTAGTTCAAATTGCAAATTGTTTGTTGCTCCTTGTTGCTATGGCCATGGGTGATCCATTGGATTTTGTCGCAGACTTTGATTTAATATCTAATCGACTACAGGTGCAACACGATTTTGCACATAACAGATCTGAAACTCATAAAAACACAATTGTCTTCCTTTAGATTCGTAACTTCCACGCTTTCGTCGAAAAAAAGAGCACCATATGCATATTTATGGAAACCGGAAAGCAAGCCAGAAACGGCGTACAGACAGCCAGTTAGGACGAATACCGCTGACCAATGTACTTCCTGTTCACAAAAACGTTTTGCTCGCGCCCAATACCGCTCGACCACGAAATCCATAAAAAAAAAAACATTCAAGAGGGTCTGAATGGTGTTAACCGACTAGCGACAAAGGGCCAAAAATATTACTGACTACCGGCAAAACGAGGAAAAAATTACCGACTAGCGACAAATAAATTTTAACCAACGACCGACATGGTAGAAACGTAGAAACTTTATTTTCACAGGGTGGCCCATTCAGTCATGTGACTAGTATCCAGAGGGGCCCTGCATCTATAAAAACTAGTGTCAGACGTTAAAGGGATGTTTGTATTGGGAAAGAACAGTTTTTAATTTATTTCTAGCTCAGGAAATGTTAAGATCCTTTTGTGGGCTTTATTTCACTAGACGTAACCACATTATTTCCAAATTTAGTCAATTATAGAATTTCTTGATTTCAAATTACTTTAAAGTCCCGGGATCTTCCTTTTAATTTCGGAGAGTAGCGGGTGCTCATATCTAGAATAGCGGCTCCTAATCGAGCTGACGAGAAGATGACCTCGAGCCAAGGTGGGCTCTAAAAATGTGAACTTAGCGCAAAGACGGTGACACAACCTGTATGCAACTCGACTCTTCCTTGCTCTGAGGTAAACCAAGTATGCACTTTGAACGGGAAGGTAGTTTACATGGATACAAAGGCGGGAAAAGTTATGCAATACAACCCTGATGATAATTCTGTTAGAGATTTGGCAGGAAGAGTGGCAACAACAGTTCTTCCGATGGGAGACAAGGGACATGGGACAAACAAATTGAGGTGATATGCTCTGTAGACAAGACTTTGTTTGTTACATATGTTTTCGCTGGAAAACAGACGATAGTGACGAGCCTCTCAGAAACGATATCTTTTCTGGGGATTCTCGGTTCCCTTTACGATACCTTTGGAATTCATTCTTATATTATGAAACCAGACGGAGTGTCCTTAAAACAAGGCAAAAGAGAACGTGACAAAGATTAACAACTATATAAAAGATACTGTGAGTAAGAAAGAACGGTACCAGTAAATCAAGACGTCTGCAACCAATGGTCCACAGGGAACTGTATAACAGAAGACGCAAATATCAGTGTCTTTTATTAAAAAAAGCGGATAGACAGGCTATACAAGAATTAGATGGAGATTAATTATCTGCTGTTCAAAACGTTGCTCACAACAGTGGTGGAAAATTTGACTTTAAACATGAGACATTTACGGTTCTTACATATGCACAGGATTTTGGAACAATTTTCATGCAAGGAATCTCTGAAGCGCACATCTAGATGGGCAGTAAAGTACTACACGCATGAAAAATCCTCCTATCTGGTCCATCAATCCGAAATGCCTCTTTCTTGCTGCGATGACACCTTTGCTAAGTGAGAACATAACACCAGGTATGGAAGGATAGATCAAAGAGTGGCTAGAGAGTTACAGACCAGTATGCCAAGAGATATTTAGGAGTGAGACCACAAAAGATAAGGCTGGGCCTTGCCGCCAGCTGTCTACGCTGTTCATCGCACCGTCGACGAGTCTGAAGAGAGAATTCGATATCCTGAACAAAACATGTATGATCATCAAATGCACAATGCGTTGTCAGCGTACAATTTGTGGACGGAGGGGATGTTACTGAGGTGTTGGAGGATCACAGAAAAGTACAAATTGATGACTATGAGACAGATTCGGATGACGAGGAATCAGATTTTGAAGAACATCCAGAGCTTGTCAACAAAGCGTGTGTTACACGATCCGGCAGGGTTATTCGTGCAACTGTGCGTTTCGACAAGTAAGAGGTAATGATAGTTATAAAATCCGTTTAACGGTGCAGATTGATACGTATGGCAGAGAAATGTTTGGAACTAAAAAAAAGAAACCCCATAATAAAGCCACGAGAGCCGTCAGTAAATGATAAGTGTAATGACTTTTTGTGGACGTCTTGGAAAAAAACTCCCGTAGATTACAAAATTGCGTATCCCAAGAGTTAGAGTGGGCGTTTTCATTCTTTGTCTAATTTACCTCTCTTGATTTACTTCGATGCCCCGTAATCGACAGGAAAATAAATTCACATCTGTAATAGAAGCTGTGGTAAATTTTATCGGTATATTAGAGTTGCAAACAAAAGTGGAGTAGATGATCACGTTGCTAAAAAAATCAGAGTTAACGAGATTTAAATACAATTAAATAATGTATAATTACACCTTTTACACTTCGTCTAGAGTAGAAAAGTCTTAAAACTGTGCAAATTACATAATTAAATGTCAATAATTAACTTGCATTTTTAATTATTAACTGAGATTTATCAACAACCGACAAAAGTCAAAAATTTTAACCGACAACCAACATTCAGACCCTGGTTTTAAAATCAATGGTGTGCATGGTCGTAGGAGCAAGTATGATTAGCAATTCTAGCTAGAACCCTTGGCCGCAGTTTTGATGGAAGAGCAAGAGTTCTAGAATTGCCTTTTCTCCGACAATCAATGGAAGTCCAGTGAGGCATGGAACACATAACTGTATCTGAATCTGCTACAAACGTGATTGGTATTTCTAAATTTTCCTGCGAACCAACATAAATCCTAATAACTAAATCTGCATTTTTCTTTGTAGAAACTTCTGGACCGGTCTCACTATCTCTCGATATATCAGCTTCATCGGATGATCCAACTTCATCATCATCGTCCTCATAGGGCACCAATGAAACTGATGCACTCACAACTGGGACAGATTCCAAGGGTGAACTGACACAACACCATCCTGTTTGCCTTCCGTTTTTGTTGCTGACACAGAATCCTCCGGGACAATTTATTCTGACTCAGCTTCACCATAAACTTGGGACACAGTCGGGTTAACTTGTTCTTCTTTCCTTTTTCCAGTTTTTTTACCGGTAGTCCGAAATAGTGCTTCAGTCGATCAGCATGTATCACATTCACTTTAGTTTTTACTCTGGGATTTTTTTCTAAATGCGGTAAGTTACATCTGACATCACGGTTGTCAATAATGAGGTAGAATCCTTTCCATGGACACTTTAATTTGGGATTTCTTTCCTTTCGATAGCGAACGTCATGCAACAAAACACTGCCTAAATGGCTGAAGTTGTACATCTCAGACTTTATGGTTTTCTTCTAGCTTGACTGTGCATGGTAACATTTTCACTAAGGTTTTTTGAATTGTTTAACTTTGCCATCTGATTGTGGATGTACAGTGGTACTGATCGAGTCTTTTTAATATCCAAAAGCTTACAAGCTTCTACCATAAGTTTCGATTCAAAGTTGGTGCTCTGAAGCTCTCGGGGAACTCTAAATCGGTAACACAAATTTAGTAACAAGTTTCTCAGCAATAGTAGTTGCTTCCTAATCTGAAATTGCGTGGACTTCTGTCCACTTTGTAAAATCAGCTACAACTAACACAAAGCGGTTTCCTTGAGGAGTTTGCGGTAGTGGTCCTAGTATTTCCATTGCTAGACGCTCAGGTGGGACACCAACTAAGTATTGTTTTAGGGCAGAACACTGTTTTCGCCCACACACGTTCTTAGTCCCACAGTTGTGACAACTTTTAAACCATCTCTTGACATATGATATCAGTCCAGGCCAATAGTAGCGGAAGCGGACGGCATGCAGTGTCTTCGTTACCTCCTATGAAATGCATTAGTGATGCCCATAATGCGCATCAAATGCAGTTCTTTGCAATGGCATTGGCAGAGCAATCTGATATGTGACAACTGACTATAAAATCTTCCTCCTCCCCTATACGAGAAAGCACTTGGTTTTGAACTTCTAATCTCTCCCACTGGGCCCACACTAGACCATTCCACAGTAAGGAAAAAAATGATACAAAAAATGTAGTTTTTATTTAGCTGTAGGGACGGAAGGAATAAAGTATATACTGTTGTACGAACAGAAGAAGACTCGTTTGTCTGTCGCGAAATATGTTAGATCTGTATTCGTCAAAAAAATGATTGTATATCAGTGAACGCCACGAACGTTACGCCAAGTGAGGCCAAAATTCATCTTGACTTCTAGTTGCAACTTTTGAAAGGAATATAGTCGAATTTAGTAGTACAATACAGATGTGTGATATCGTGACAAAAAAATTAAGGAAATTTATTTTTGAAGCGGAAACCTGTTGGTCGGTCCTTACGCGGAGAGCCTCTTAGTTTCTGCCTGACTCTAGCCCAAAACCTGTTTTACCGTGTAGACGTAAAACGTCGCAAACAAACACAAACAATGTGTGGACAGGTGTTGGCGATGATGAACAAATCGCAGAACTGCCCCAAGGGATTTATCATCTTTACGGCTTGTTGGCGATCGTTGGAGACATGTCCTGAACAAATATAATGGTAAAAGGTATCCTTATTACCGCAAACGAGTTGAGGCTCTCTGTTACGAGTTGCAATAAGAGGAGCTAGTTGTTTGAACGCTTTACTGAACACAGGACTACCAGTGACAACAACAAACAGTTTAATCTTCAGAGACGGTTGACTTCACGGTTCCCGATAACTCGTGGTTCAACCAAAGTGCTTCACAATAACCTCGCTTAAACAGCCTTCTCGCTCTTGACAAATTCTAACTTCTTCACTTCAACTCTTCTTGAATTCTCTTCAACTCTCTGTCTATTTTTGAACTCACCCGCAACAAGTTCAATCTTTTCAAAGTAGATCGAGGTAGGCATTTCAGTAATTGGAGTTTATTTGATGTGAGTTAATCCGGCTTGCGTTCAGGTTAATACTTTCGCTGTTCAGTGTTTTCGCTCACCGAATCACGAGGCTTTTCTACAGAGTACCAATTCAGGTTCAAAGAAAAACAAGTAGAGAAAATCAAATCCCACATGCATAACCCGCACCAACGCTAGGTTAATACATAAAAGGTTGAGGTACGAAGTTGCTGTAGTTTGTTTCGATGCCACAAAAGCGCAAATAAAATCTAAATTGCGCAAGAATTGCAATTTCTCGCGGAGAAAGAAAAAAGACACAGAAGGCATATTAAATCTGGATTACCCACAGGCAACCCAGTAATAATCAATAATTACAAGGGACTTCAAATAACATAACTACACCTATTGTAATGTACTATAAGGTCATATTTGGCCAACGTTAAACTACAGTAAATTAAAAATTAAACCGTCTGATAACCTTTTGGCCTAGTTATAGCGGACAAAAGAATTAAAAGTCCCTGTTTTTGTGCAAAAATACTTCATGAAAAGATTTACCAACAAACCTCAAATTTTTCTGTACAAAATGGAAATAATTGGTCATCACGGGGACGACAGTCCTTATCTTTCTTGAATGTCTTTTTCACAAGTGACTCTGAAGAAAGTAAATATCAAAATTTAGTTGATAATTACTTCTCTGCTTGCTGGTTCCGTTCCTATTTTTTAAAATCATCAACAACAGCAGTAGCAGTAACAACAACAGCAGCAACAGCAGCAGCAATTGTAAAACCAACGACCACAATAACAGCAACAACAACAACAAAAGCAACAGTAACAACAATAACAACAACAACAACAAAAGCAAAAGTAACAACCGCAGCAGCAACAACAACAGTAACAGGAACAATAACAGCAATAGCAATAGCAACAGCAACAGTAACAACAATAACAACAACAACAAAATCAACAGTAACAACAGCAGTAGGAACAGCAGCAGCAGCAGCAGCAGCAGCAACAGCAACAGTAACAACAAAAGCAACAACAATACAGCAACAACAACAGTAACAACAACAACAACAACAAAAGCAACAGTAACAACAACAGCAACAGCAACAGTAACAGGAACAATAACAGCAACAGCAATAGCAACAGCAATAGCAACAGTAACAACCGCAGCAGCAACAGCAACAGTAACAACTGCAACAGCAACAGTAACAACTGCAGCAACAACAGCATCAGTAACAACTGCAACAGCAACAGTAACAACTGCAGCAGCAACAGCAACAGTAACAACTGCAGCAGCAACAGCAACAACTGCAGCAGCAACAGCAACAGTAACAACATTACCAAAAACAAAAGCAACAGTCACAACAGGAACTGCACCAACAAACAACAGCAATAGCTACGGCAACAGTAACAGGAACAACAACAACAACAACAGCAACAGCAACAGCAACAATAACAGTAACAGTAACAATAACAAGAGCAACAGGAACAGTAACAACAGCAAGGTAACAACGACAGTAACAGTAACAACAACAAAAGCAACAGCAACAGTAACAATAACAACAAAAACAAAAGCAACAGCAACAGTAAGAACAACAGTAACAACCACTGCAGCAATAGCAACAACAGTAACAGCAACAACAACAACAACAACAACAACAAAAGCAACAGCAACAGTAGCAACAACAGCAACAACCACTGCAGCAATAGCAACAACGGCAGCAGCAACAACAACAACAGAAACAACAGTAACAGAAACAGCAACAGAAACAGCAACAGCAACAGAAACAGCAGCAACAGAAACAGAAACAGCTGCAACAGAAACAGCAACAGCAGCAACAGAAACAGCAGCAACAGCAACAGAAACAACAGTAACAGAAACAGCAACAGAAACAGCAACAGCAGCAACAGAAACTGCAACAGAAACAGCAACAACAGCAGCAACAGCAGCAACAGAAACAGCAACAGCAGCAACAGAAACAGCAACAGCAGCAACAGAAACAGCAACAACAGAAACAGCAACAAAAACAGCAGCAACAGAAACAGCAGCAACAGCAGCAACAGAAACAGCAGCAACAGAAACAGCAACAGCAGCAACAGAAACAGCAGCAACAAAAACAGCAGCAACAGAAACAGCAGCAACAGAAACAGCAGCAACAGAAACAGCAGAAACAGCAACAGCAGCAACAGAAACAGAAACAGCAACAACAGCAACAGAAACAGCAGCAACAGAAACAGTAACATCAATAGCAGCAACAGAAACAGCAGCAACAGAAACAGCAACATCAATAGCAGCAACAAAAACAGTAACAGAAACAGCAGCAACAGAAACTGCAACATCAATAGCAGCAACAGAAACAGCAACAGAAACAGCAACAACAGAAACAGCAGCAACAGAAACAGCAGCAACAGCAGCAACAGCAGCAACAACAACAGCAGCAACAGAAACAGCAACAACAGAAACAGCAGCAACAGAAACAGCAGTAACAGCAACAGCAGCAACAGTAACAGCAGCAGCAGCAACAGCAACAACAGAAACAGCAACATCAATAGCAGCAACAGCAGCAACAACAACAGCAGCAACAGAAACAGCAACAACAGAAACAGCAGTAACAGAAACAGCAGCAGCAACTGCAGCAACAGAAACAGAAACAGCAACAGAAACAGCAGTAACAGCAACAGCAGCAACAGCAACAACAGCAGTAACAGCAACAGCAGCAACAGCAACAGCAACAACAGTAACAGCAACAGCAACAACAGAAACAGCAACAACAGAAACAGCAACAACAGAAACAGCAACAGCAGCAACAAAAACAGCAGCAACAAAAACAGCAGCAATAGAAACAGAAACAGCAGCAGTAACAGCAACAACAGCAACAGCAGCAACAGAAAGGGTAACAGCAACAGCAGCAGTAACAGCAACAACAGAAACAGCAGCAGTAACAGCAACAACAGCAACAGAAACAGCAACAGCAGCAGTAACAGCAAAAATTAAGGGGGCAAGCGTAGCCTAGTGATCAGGCATTGGACTGGAATATGGTTGATCCGGGTTCAAGTCACGCTCTGACCACTAGTTGGATTTGTCCTTGGGTAAATCCCAGAGTCAAATTCACCACGCTTTGTAAGTAGCTAACTTGTCTGCCTCATGCCAGTTGGGATTCTTAATTGTGTCGTATAGTTTCTGAAAAACCCTGTAAAAGGAGTCTCAGTATTTCTTTATTTTTTTTTTATTCATTTCTTTATAACAACCACAAAAACAGTAGCTTCTGAACTCATTTATATCACAACAACAGCTAGAACTACAACTACATTCCTGGCACCGAGTACTATACAAGTACAATTACAAGCACAAGCACAAGCGCAAGCACAAGCACAACTACTACTACAGATCAGTAATATGCTATCTATCTACAACTGGCTACATTAGAATAAGATAATTCGAAATAAAGTATAGAAATGTTGGCATTAATACAGACATCACTAAATAAACGTCTGATGAACTAATCTAAGAACTGCTAAAATTCAGTTATGATAAACGCCGTAATTCACTTATTAAAATGTCACCTATCTAAACCTTGTTAGCCCAGATGTCTTGGATGAGAAGTTTGATTGCAGTGGACTCTTAAAATTAAATTTTTCTCACCTTTTTTCTTGTCATTTTGTTGCTTCTCAAGTGTAGATTTTTCCTTAATAAAACTGTTGCGAAGCTCTTTAAGATTGTCTTGTTGTTGCAAATACGATTTATTCAACTGCGTTAATGATATTTCCATTGAACTCAACCTCAGTGAAATTGCCGTAAATCTTTTTTGGACTAATTCCAAGGCTTCTCCTAATTAAAAGAGAAAATCAAATGCTTTTAAAAATGTTTCAATGTATACTCACTGAAATGTAATTATTTCTGTAGTTCATTATACGAATCTTTCCCAGCCTCGAAACATTTGTATTTATCAGTATATTTTCATCGATTATTTATTATAGACACTTGCAGTACTTCTAGATTTTTTGATTATATTGAGAAATTAATCATCTTCCAATACTAATTTATAAATCCATAATGGCTTTGCTACGGATTCCCTGCTGTGAAACTGTTAAGGTTAAAAATAATAAAAGCTCGGAGTTGTTCTTACCCTTTCTGAGCTCATTTCTAGCGTGTAGGGTCCGTGTGGCGTTTTCGTTCCACTGAACAAATTTACTTCTAAAGCAACTTGGCAAACTACACGAATCACTTTCCTCAAATTTGAGAAATAAATTAAAAACTAACGTAAATATTATTAGCAGAATTATCAGAGTTTTCAAGGAAAACCCGCTTTTCCTAGGAAACATTTCTAAACGATTTAATGGAAAGAATCGACTACAAACAGCTAAGTGTTTCGGACTGTGTATCACTGTTCATGTCAAACAGTGAAAACAAACTCTTCCGTAGTTTTATTCTACTCGGCGGACAACCTGCTTTAATATTCGTATACGTTGCATAAAAAGACACTGAACAATGAATTTTTCCTGGCTTCAAACCGTTGCTATGGGAGCCAAGCGATTCCTTTTCTGTGCTATCAAAACTAATATAAATAACAATATAATATATTAG
>JAOCPT020522163.1:0-11790 GCA_026546935.2 Palythoa grandiflora
AGTGCACAAAATTTGAAGGAAATCTATTTTCTGTCGAAAATTCATTGGTCGTTTCTTACGCGGACAGCCTCTTAATAATCAAAAGTTCTCAGTTTGTATCTCAATACAAAAAAGAGGCACGTATAATTACATGCTAATGAAGACGTTAATGTCACTACACATTCACCTATACGGCACATTTGATAGGGTACTTACTAGGACCACCCGGAGGGGGTCCCCGAGGGGGACCAGGGGGACGACTACGTGGAGAAAGGCCCATACCAGGGTGAGATACCATTGCCGAAGGATTCATAGGCGGTGGTCCCATAGTAGGCGGTGGTCCCATAGTAGGCGGTGGACCCATAGGTCGCGGAAAGGGGCCCCTGGGTCCATACATAGGTACTGCCCCTGCAGGAGGTATAACGGGTCCTGTCGGCGGTTGTCCTGGTGCTGCACCGTCACGTTCTCCTCTTGAGGGCGGTCTTTTGCCATCAGAGATCTGTTAATAAATACATTATTATAAAGAACATTGTGTTACTTGAATCATCTTAGCAAATGTAATAACATTCAATAAAAAAGATAAGATTTTTAAAAGTTGTTTGATTAACCCTTTGATGCCCGAGTCCTGAATCAATTTTTTTTAGGGTTAGTAAAGCAGCAAAAAGTCAACCGGCTTTTGTCATTCAAGTCAGCGGTCTTTAATGAAGATTTTTGCTCTTGTTATACACTAAGGGCTCAAGCTTTTTTGTGACGTCACCACTGACTGTTGGCGCAATTTGTTTAGCTGAACGAGACAAAAGCAAATGTCTGGTAAGTATATTGTGTTTATAAGTGTAATCTGAGCCATTTGCCACTACAGAACCCCACAGACTGGCATCATCAAGCTGGAATGAAGGATAGAGGCAATCTTTTGAAAGAAACCAGAAGTGAGAGGTGAATTCATGCTGATCGGGACGCCAAAATATTATGTTTCCAAACATGGCGGATAATGAATGAAGTCGTTTCTCTGGAATCTCGCGCCCACTGCTCAAGGCATTTTCGGTAAGTTTTGACTTCTGAGAAACGCACCGAGCACAGAAATTTGTCAGTAGGTGTGGGTGGCTTGACACTTAGAACTCAATGCCGCCGACTTTCCCCTGACCTTGAAAAAATTTCGTTTTTCACAACTTTTCACAGACCGTGGCAATCCTGCAGGGGAACTATATTTACTGGTGCCGTAATCAAGAGGTTAAGCAAGGACTTTGATTAGATCATTGTCTGGGTCAGTATAAACTGTGATGCCTCGAGGACTGAACTTGCACTGCCTACATACAATTCAATGCGATAAAGCAAATTGAGCAAAACCAGCCCACTACTCACTTCAGTCATTGTGAGACCAATTAAATTGTGAATTTTAGACCAAATGTAAGACTTAAAGATGTTAGACCAATAACTTTCGGAGTAACATTTTATCAAAACTTCTATTTGCCTAAAACTAATATGAACTGCTTAAAAGATATTGTTATTTACCTTTCGATTAGGCAGACTTACAGGCTGTCTGCCATCCTGTGGGGTACTTGTCGTTAAATTAGGTAGCCGTGAAATATTTGGAGTTCCGTCAAGCTGTGAGTAAGACGTGTCACTTGGTGGTGGAGTGTCTGAATGTCTACTCCCTCGGCTCGGTGGTCTAACATCCGCTTCTCGCTTATCCTGTGATGCAAAACTACATGTTTAGCTACCAAAATGTCTTCAATTCAATTCAATTCAATTTTTTATTCCAGTACCATTACAGCATTTATAATTATTTACAGTAAATTTAACAGAAAAGTAGGTACTCAGCCAACTGTAATAACCGGAGGTTAGACAAGACAGTTGGCTGAATATATTAGTTTGTCTTACAAACTTTTAATCAACAAATTAGTGCTAATTTCACTTAAAGTACCAGCAGTGATGTATCGGGACGGCATGGTCTCATTCTATTATACTCCCTTTAAATAACAACATCCAGACAAATAAAATAAGATAATCTCCACATCTATCCACCTGCTATCCCAGAGCTATATTTAGAAACAGAAAATGATAATATAAATATTTATTATTATAAGGCTGTTTCGAAAACGGATAAAATCTGCGGAAGCCAATACCATGGCTGAAAGGAATATTCGTTGCTATTTAAAGTAAGTTCATTTATAAGGGTTGCCACTATTTACAGGGTGTGGAGTTCAAGGACTTTTCCAGGACCTTTTCAAGCAAATCCAGGTCCTCCTCTATCAAATAAAACTTCAATGCTTTACACATTACACTATATTAAGAAGCTTTAGAAAATTTGTTTCTGGACAAAAATCAAGCCTTTCGGGGTCGCAGGTTTTGTTTTGGAACGCTGTCACATCAAAAATATTTTGACAAAGAGCTTATTTTTATTACTTTTGGAGGTTGAGAAATAAATATTTTTTCCCCATTCCAGGATTTGTAAGGACCATGACACAAATTCAAGGCCTTTCCAGGGCCTGGAATTCTTTTCTCCAATTCCAGGACTTTCCAGAATTTTCAAGGGTCGTGGCAACCCTGAAATAACTAATGACTAAGGCGGCCAATGACGTCAAGTAAGTGAGTCAACCCCAGCAAACAGTGAATGCTGAACGCGTGTGGTGCTTGAGCATTCTTTCTTGCTGTTTTGAGCAAAATACTTTGCACCACGACTTATAACAGCAAGGTTCGCTTGACATGCAAACAAGAACTAACTTATATGACGCCATCAGCCTTTCTGGGACCAGGACACCAAAAAGACGGTAAAAAGCACACAATATTTTGTCAGGATATTATCTCGCATAAGTGAATTTTGGACAAGTCCTGAGTTAAAAACATGCTGCAAATATCATTTAAAACTAAAAATATATTACAATGTTTTCAAATCTGACAATTGCATGCTATAAAAAAATACTTATTTATAATATCTATTTAACGATTAGAATACGAGCTCGCAAGTTCTATCAGCTATTAGTAGAAATCTAGTCACTATCTATCGCAAATGCCTTGATCTGCTTGGCTACCGTATTATGGCTGTTAAAATATGTCGTACATAGATAAGCAAGATATGCAGTTTAATAGACGTCTTTCATGTTTCCGCCGTCTTGGACTGAAAACAAGGCTCGAAGTGCAGAACAGAGAAAGGATGCCACCACTTGGGAACGTTGAGTCTTCTTGGTCAAAATATTTTGGAATATCTATTAAAAATAGGTCTGGATTTGCTGACAAATAGGCAAAAGAGGAAGCTATATTTTCTTCCAGCCTCGTTTTTAATCTAAGATGGCGGAAGCATGATAAGGGTCTTTTGCCGAGAACTTACCATTGGAGGAGGACCATAGCGAACTGGTGGCGGTGGAGTGTGGGAAAACGGTGGCATTGGAACAGGTCCATAGGGTGTTGAACCAGGGGGAGGAGGAGGAGGAACAGGAGGGCCTAACCAGACACATTACACGCAACTTCAGTATTTATTATACAAAATTAAAACCTCTGTGATAGTTACAAGTTGTCGGTCACGTGACAAAAAACCACACAGCAACATACAACTAGCCACGAGCAATCTAACAGCTAACCAGTGCGTTCATGTGTGGAAAAAATCAAAACAAAGTGAAGAGTAGTTACAGAATCATTGATGTTTTGAAAGGAGCTGCAACAAGCAACGAAAATCGTTCGACGTTTTCCGTCTTTTCAGTACAGCAGCACACTTCTAACAACAAAATGAAATACAATAAACCAGTTGATTTTCAAGTTTCTTCCAGATTTTAGTGGCTTCATACCACAAGTCTACATTAAGAACTCCGTAAGCACTCGTCGTTTCCTTTACCTATTTCCTAACATGAACGTTCACCAGCAGCGTGTTGCTATGCACGTGACCAAATCAAATTAGGTGAACTCATTGAACGATGGCAAAGGAATATATGAAACAACAACAAAAATTGATAAAATGACTTATAACAACAAACGTTTTGGAGTTTACTTTTTACTAAACAGAGTTCCTACTCTACCTCGAGATGGCTGTAGCCTTTGTGGATTATAAATATAAAAGTAAAAGTCTACATTGAAAACCAAATTTCCTGACTTTTCCCTCACTAAAAGCAATTTCCCTGACACAAGCTGGTAGAGCTTTTTACTGGTAATCCGGATTAGAGAAGGAAGGCCTTAGCCACTAGTACCCAGGACTAAACGATGTGATTACTTAGAATAACACACCTCGCTCAAAGCTATCGCCGAAATTTTTTTTCTATCCAGGTGGCTTTACAGGAAATTTTATTCGGATGAGAGAAGTTAAATTTCCCTGACTTCGCCCTGACTTTTTCCCGACTTTCGAGTTCTTTTTCAAAATTCATGACTGTTAAAATTCCCTGAAAATTCCCATTTCTTGAAAATTCTTAGATTTTGGTGAACGACTGATAAAATAAAGAAACTCAAAATTGACAGTTTTTCTTTTGACTTACACTCCATAACGATAAAAAACAATAATTGAAAGCAGAACTTACTGCCTTTTAAATTACTCAAAAAAGTGCACCAAATTCATCTTCCCTTGAGAGATCGTCTTGACTGCATAACTATTTGATACTGGGGGCATGCAACTTCGCATAAAACAGGAAATTGCAAATCACAACACACAGATATTTTCATAATATCCAGAAATAATTTTAAAAGATAACACTGTTACTCAATTTACACTTCAGTAACATTTATAAATACACATGTTTTGCTCTTACTGAGGAAAAATCACCGCGTTTGTCGGCAGAGTTCTGTGGAGATTACCCCAGATTTGATCAGACTGCACAAGAGTACATAGTTGCACGATCAAAACTATTGATTTAACATTTCCTACCCAACTTTATTAAATTACTTTGCATCGCTAAAAGTTCACAACTAAAATAGAAATTTATAACAGGGTTGCCACTATTTACTGGACGTAAAGTTCAAGGGCTTTTCCAGGACTTTCCAGGACCTTTTCAAGCAAATGCAGGATCTTCTATACCAAATAAAACTTGAATGCTTTACAATTTTTTTTCGAAAATCAGCTCAGCAATACACTTACAATATTATCAAGCTTTAGAAGATTTGTTTTGAACAAAAATCAAGCAGTTGCAGTTTTTGTTTTAGAAGGTTGTCGCACCAATTTATTATTTTTTAAAGTTAAGAAAGAATGTTTTGCCCATTCCAGGATTTTCAAGGACCAGAACCCAAATTCAAGGACTTTCCAGAGCCTGGAAATTATTTTTTCCAAATTCCAGGACTTTCCAGGATTTTCAAAGACAGTGGCTACCCTGTTATAAGTATCATATACACTTACTCTGTGGTAGCTTACCTCTCATGGGTCCCATAGGGATTATTGGGACAGGACTTTGATGGCCAGGAGGTGGAGGTGGAAATGGGGCACCTGGCGGGATGCGGCCACTGAATGTGTACCGTAAAATAAACAAAATTCATAAATATTGTTATAAGAGTTTTACACATAGACGTGCTGCTATATAGAAACAGTTTTATAAAACAACAGGCAAACTTTACAAAGTTCTGGTTAAATTTTTAGCTGGTCGAAAATAATGGCAGTATTTATCGTGTACACGGAGCCCCAGTTATACGTCATTCATTTTACTGCCGGAAAATGTGCAGATCAATCCCTTTCAGAATCCATGTTGTTCAAAGATAGCGCAGAAAAAGAGGAAAGGTCCAGAAAATGACGTGAAAAACTAATCTAATGACACTGAAAAATTCTTTACATGGACCAATGGTGAAGTATATTTTTGCTTCTACACGTTGAGTTGACACTGTTTGCAAACACACGCAAAAAAAGGAAAGGATTGGGATTTGATTAAATTACGATACGAAGATAATAAAAATCATTTTGTGAGCAATATTCAAAATCAACAGCAGACAATGACCATAACAATTACCCAATACTTCTGTTTGGAACTGTGCAGCTAGGCAGGCGAGTAACAACATCGAAAACTTCCAAACCCTCTAAATTTTACCTGGGTGAAGTGTTTACACGGTACCGATTATCTTTTTTATGGCACCGGACAAAAAGTTAACCTTAATTTTGCAGGGCGCAAATTTGTACAGCCGACCATTTAATTTTTTGTAACGTTCAGCTGGTTCCGTGTGAACAATGTGCTTAAACGTGTAAATTCTGGTCCGTCCTAGTCATCAAAATTTTGAAAGTTAATATGCCCTGTTAATACATACGTCTTGACTCATCACAACTACAAATACTTAGAACTGGCAAAACTAAATTATTCATTGAAAATGTTTGAAAGTTAAAATATTCAATAATTAGAAACTCAACTGAGTGATGCAGAAATGGCGCAGTAGTCTTACAAAGGAGCACACTAGTCTTACAGAAATGGTGCAGCAGTCTTATAAAAAAGTGAAGTAGTCTTACAAAGAGGCGCAGTAGTCTTACTGTAATGGCGAAGTAGTGTTACAATAGAGGTGCAGCAGTAGTACAGTAATGGAAAAGTAGTCTTACAAAAGAGGTGCAGTAGTCTTACAGAAATGGCGCAGTAGTCTTACAAAGAGGCGAAGTAGTCTTACAGAAAAGGTGCAGTATCTTACAGTAATGGCGTAGCAGTTTCATAATAGAGATGCGGCAGTCTTACAAAAGAGGTGCAGCAGTCTTACAGAAGTGGTGCAGAGGTTTTACAGAAGTTGTCCAGCAGTCTTACAAAAGTAGTACAGTAGTCTTACAGATGTGGTGCAGTAGTATTAAAAAAGTGGTGCAGTAGTTTTACAGAAATGGCACAGCAGTCTTCAGAAATGGTGCAGTAGGCAAGCTTACAAAAAAAGCGATGTAGTCTTCCAAAAGAGGTGCAGTACTCTAACAAAAGTGATGCGGTGGTCTAACCAAAGTGGTGCTGTAGTCTTCCAAAAGAGGTGCAGTAGTCAAACAAAAGTGATGCGGTGGTCTAACAAAAGTGGTGCTCTAGACTCACTAATGTGGTTCAGTAGTTTTACAAGGCCACAGTTTGTTACTTACCCTCCTGGCGGCGTTTGTCGAGCATCAGGACCATCAACTGAATGTAAAACGGTTATTGGTTAGAGACTGTAACGTAGCTGGTATTAAAAAGGTTTGCAGAACAAATAAAACAGTTGAAAACTTACCATGGTTCATTTGACCTTGAGAAGAACCCGGTCTTCCCTTTTCTTTCTCTACCTCATAAAGCCTGTTGAGAACAAAAGAACAGTAAGGTTAGTGTAGTTTCTCTTATACATGACGCCAAACACAAAGCTCCAGGTTTAAACTGACTGGCCCTTCCATAAGGTTAAACATCTGTGCAACCTTTCTTTTCTTCTTTTCTTTACTGACTTCCAACTATCCAGTAAAATGTACACGAGTACAGTACGATGGGATCACAGTATGTAAAGCAGAATTGATTACCAGCAAACAGCTGTTTCATGCCTTGCATGACTCTATCGTTTAACAGGTGCACCTTGATCTGAGTATAGACATTGTTCATATATGGTGGCGAGTTTAATATTCTTTTGTCTTCATTTAAAATAGCCCTAATAGCCGCTCAAACGAATATGTTATCCAAATCGAGACGTTTTTCTAACACTTTCAATTTCAGGCCATGAAAAAACCTAATATTTTCCTTAACCAATTTTGCTACAGCAAGCATGTAACAATTTAAGAAGATATAGAAACATACACCATACACTTCCATCAAGAGCTGGCAAATACTTGGCACTACAGCAAAGTTGGGGTAACGAGTTGTTGTCATATAGGAATAAGTAAACGTTCGAAAGCCTAGTTACAAACAACCTCAGGTTATTAGAATGCCATAACTTCAATGGAACACTGTAGTATACCTAGAACTTCGAACTTCGAATATAAACTCTCATTTAGATTAGCTCTAATGTCGAGAGGGTTGTCAGTTGTTGTTACCTCGAGGAACTTTTAGTTACAGACAACCTCAGGTTATCAGAATGGCATAACTTCAATGGCACACTTAAATATACCTCAAGGTACTTCTAGTTTCAGACAATCTTAGGTTATCATAATGGCATAACTTAAATGGCACACTTTAGTATATTGGTCGAGGTACTTCTAGTTACAGACAACCTCAGGTTATTAAAATTGCATAACTTCATTGGCACACTTTAGTATACCTCGAGGTACTACTAGTATCAGACTATCTCAGGTTATCAGAATGGCATAATTTTAATGGCACGCTTTAGTATTGCTCGACATACCTCTAAAGCTGGAGAGAGCTGTTGCGCATGAGTTGACATTACTGTTTCATCAAAATGGTAAATATCTTAGACTTCCTCTACAAGATTATTTCTCTAATTCATCGGTATAGAGTAATCTGACTATTTTACCGTTGTTGATTTGTTAACCATGGTTACTAAGTAATGGACGCTACAAAGAAGTAGACAGGACAGAGGCATGTAATCCACCTCACTGGCTACTAAAGTTTGAAAACTTCTACTGTATGTATGAACGTTTACTTAACAACAATTTCTTAAAGCAGTGTAATGTTTAGATAACGCTTATAAGAGAATGGGAAATGCGAAATACATAGTATTAAATGGTAAAGAGGGGGCATCCATGATTATATTCAAAAACGGAAAAAATTGGGTGATACCAAAACTGGTATCAAATCTCATTTTTTTAAAATACCAAATTCGTTTCAGCTAATTAGTAACCATTGAATGATTTCTTACCTTCGTCGTAGGCCATCACGTTCACGTTTGATCTCCTCCAGTTCTCTATCCGATGTTCTAAACTTTAGCTGAAATATAACAACAACAAATAAAACAACAATTGCTAGTAACAAGCTTAACTATATCACTACAGATGCTTTATACCTATTGGTTTTGTGGTGTGTTTGCATTGTGGTTTATGCGTCTTGGCATTTTCGTCTAAACTTCTTTCCTGAAAATACTCTTCTACTAATATGTATGTAATGTTTGAAGAAAGGTAATTAGAGGTAGCTTGCATTTATCTACGTCGTTGTCTGTCCCGATATGTAAATAACATCCTAATAATTTTAAAGATGTTAATAAAAATGGTTTATTGATTGATTGTTTGACTGACTGACTGAATGAATGACTGAATGAATCAATGAATGAATCAATGAATGAATGATAGATCAATCTTTCGGTTGGTTGGTTGATTATTTGATGATTGTTTGATTGGTTTGTTGCTTGCTTGATTGATTGATGGTTGATTGATTGATTAATTGACCGGAAATTATGTGGTAATTGCTTGCTTAATTGATTGATAATTTGATTGATTGATTGACCGGAAATTATGTGGTAATAATAAGAATATTGATGCGAAATGTTAAAGAACTAGCAATATTTTTATGGGGTTTTTTTTACATTCATTGACATGTTTCGGCAGGATCTGCTGCCATCTTCAGAAAGACTGGCAATAGAATAAACAAAAACAGGTAATCAACACAAATAACAAAGGATCAAAGACAAAATTTAAATTGGTGTGATAAGCTAAACTTCAAAATACACGTGCATCCGAAAACCAATTACAATAAAACATTCCAAAACTAATAAAGAATTAGTTAATTAATAGTTCGGTCAAACTCGAATTTCTACACAAAAAGGTAAGTTTAACTCCATTCCTACTGCCAGACGAAAAACCCGATCCTGGGTTAGGTTATAACACTCTTTGTATGTTTAACGGTGCAGTAAAGTTTAGGTGGCAAGGCGTAGGTACATCTCCATGTACTTTAAACTAAAAGTTTAAATTTAAGTCTTTAAGAGTTTAGATTATGCTGACGATGTCTATCTCAATTGCTATGGCATCAAGGCAGGGCCTTGTGACACAACTCCCAACACCTACTGTCGTTAAACAAAGATGATT
This sequence comes from Palythoa grandiflora, assembly GCA_026546935.2. NCBI lineage: Eukaryota > Metazoa > Cnidaria > Anthozoa > Zoantharia > Sphenopidae > Palythoa > Palythoa grandiflora. The sequence continues at coordinate 9,821 of JAOCPT020522163.1, forward strand.
TACGCAAAACTAAGTTTGTTATTGGACTGACAAAGTTTTAAGATAAGAAATTTAAATTGTAACTTTAACTGTCAGTTTAGTAGTTTTAATATATTGGCCGTAAATAAAGAATGCTTTATTGAAACTTTACCATATTACTGTTACTCAAGTTTTAACCAGTTTCAAAGCTTTTATTCCCAAAATACCAATGATAATGACAGAAATGACGGTTATGATGATAGTTACGATGATGATTATGATGATGATGATGTATGTGGTGTTGGTGATTATGATGATGAGGATGAGAATGATGATGGCGTTGGTGGTTGTGGTAAGATGATGATGATAACGAAGGGGGAGGGGCTGAACGAGGTGAGACAGTACTAAAGAAACTTACCCAGTTCTCATGAGCCCTTTCCTCGACATCTGCCAGCTATAACAAGATAGTTCGGTATCAAACGGAGCAAGATGTAAAACGACTTTACTATTGCAGTACAAAAAGGTCAATTTATAAAACAACCGTTCAAATGTGCAGTTATTTAAGAAGTCTTAATTGATTTTAGTATTTTTGGCTGTTTAATTGGTTATTTATGCAGTTAAGAATCCTGAAACTTGTAGGTTAAAAGTCTAACACTTGCCGGATGTGGCTGAGATCAGCACTCAACGATAACTTGCAGCCTCTATTATTTGAGGTCATGGCCCCATCAGTCCTTACTGGATTTTGGTTTTCCTAACTTATTAATGTGTTATTTTACGAAACAATTGTAATGAACAACATTCAAATATTTAGGTTTACCTCAATTAGAAATTATTGCAGTCGCCATTCTTCTATTCAAGTTCATGTGAACCTTGCTTGAAACTTGAAAGAGGACTCTTAAACGAACCCAAACGTTTCTTCAAGATTCAAGCAAGTACCACACGAAATAGTAAAAGAATCGCGAGAACTATGTACGATTTATATCCCGATAAATCGATATTCAATAAACAGTATTGATTTTATTTTATCCTAGGCTCAGATGGACCTATAACTGTAAACGGAAAGTTCAGATTATGTAATAAGAGAGATAAGTTATCAAAAATTGGAGACAGGCTTCTAACATTACAGAGCAGAACTTAAAGACATATTCTTCTAATGATTAAAGGGTTTCTTGGTTCGAATGAAACTCATGTCTACTGTTGTCTCTTGTATTCTTATTTTGTGTCTGTCTTCTATCTTGTATATTTATGAGTCTCTGCTTTCTTGTGGCTTTCTTGTATATAACATTCATTGTTAGTATTAACCGAATAGGTAAATAGCACTTTTCGCGCACTCTGATTGGTCACTATTAAGTGAATATCCTGCATTAGCATACACCCAACCAACAAATAGTGTTTTTTGCGCGCTCTGATTGGTTCCCTAAAAGGTGAATATTCAGCGTATTCACTGATTAGTGATCGGGAAAAAAAATATGGCGTCGGGGTTTCCAAAAGGCACCAGCAAAACTAAAATTTTAGAAATAAATAATGTGACAGTTCCCGAAAATACAAAATATTAACAAAATTTGGTGTGAGCGTATTTCGATGTAAGTTTTAATAATTGTTTTATTCATGAACAACTTTTTCACAAGTTAACAAATTCAAAGTGTCAAAACTAAATTGCCGGCACGGTGGCACGAAGCTGTTTACAATTTCATGTGTATCTAAAAAAAAATACTGACTTCAAGATACATAACTCAATTATTTCGCTTTTTTAAATCGTTTGAATGTAAAGCAAAAGCACAATCTGTAAAAAAAAATTTTACCACATGTTGATCTCGTTTTTGAACTCAGTCTCACGCGTCTTGCAATAGCGCTCTGGATGAAAAAAAATGCAAAAAAGCATGTTTCTCACTGATTCGCTGGTTGGGAATACCGTAAAAGCTCTAATAAGCCCCTCCTCTCTAATAAGCCCCCCTCTCTAATAAGCCCCCCCTCTAGAGCCTAAAATTTGTAATAAGCCCCCCCTCTCTAAT
>JAOCPT020522208.1:0-10000 GCA_026546935.2 Palythoa grandiflora
TCTCAAAATGCAGGAAACAGCGTTTCAGAGGGGTTAAAAATTCAAAATTTCCCGGGGGAGCATGCCCCTGGACCCCCCTAGTTTGCTCGCGCCTGTGGCGCCCGATATCTTGCCCCCCCCAATCAAAAATTGCTGCCGGCGCCTCTGGTAGTAGTAGTAGTAATAGTAGTAAAAATATAAAATTAAACCGTAAGACCTACAGTGATAGAAAAGTAACTGACTAGGGTGTCGTTGAGAAGATACGACAGATGCCGAAGCTCTCTACTCAGATTGTTCTGTTGGTTGGTCATCAAGTCATCATAATGAGCCAGGTACAGTGGCGATACAAACTTGCGCATATTGCACATCTCGTCCAACAGTGTTGAGTTGCTGGCCTGCAAAATATGGTGCACAGTTCAGGGGATATACTACCAATTTAGAATGCGTGGGGGAAGAAGGTTGGTGTGGGAGGGACACCAAGTAAAACAAATTGAGAGTGAATTAAAATGTATTTTAAGACTTTTTACGTTATCTAAAAACAAGCGACAAAGTCGCCTTTCAAGAGTTTCCGGCTAAAGGAAATTTGTTCGTTTCGCTCAAAATTTCTACACTACAGTAGCTTCCCTAACATATGAAGAAAAAAAAAGGTTTCTGCAATTTTTTTTTCGAGAAACGTTTTCTCAGAGCAATTATTGCACGGTCTTTAAACGTTTTTTAAACCCTAATTCGAACAAGCGCGTAACTTTTTTCTGCAATTAAATATGAAAATCCGCAGACACGTTTTTTAGCACTTTTGGTGCGGAAACTGGAGGATTAATAACTTTCGAAAGGCAACTTTGTCGTTCCTTTCTAGAGAACGTAAAACATTTTTAAAAATTCATTTTGATTCAAAATGTTTAGTATAGCTCGAAAGGCAGCTCTATAAGTTTTATTTTGATTTGTGGTTTTAGATATCTACGGTTTAAAACAGACGCACTGTGTCGTAACGGTTTTGACGCAAAACACCCCTGAAGGTATACGATAACCTTAAATTGATAGATTCAACCATAACTTATATTCTATAAATGTTTTATTTTGTTGGATATGGTGTCTTCCCACCAGAAAAAAAGGCCGATCAGTGTACAACATATTTTTGAACAGATGTAACGTAAACAAAAGACAGAATCAGTCGTAAGTTTTCAGTAATTGCAACATATGACACTTGTGGTTTTAGGTCACCCCGACGGACAGAAATCTGTGTATTCCTAGAAAGAAAAACTTGGAATAAACTCTGAGAGACGGCTGACCTGAGCTACTTGAGATGTCACAGACGTCATGGATGCATCACAGTCGATCAGTCCCAGACAAAAGTCACAAGGTGTGTTAGTTTTATCTTGACCAGGAAAGCGCTGTGTTTTCTGAAAGATCAATTAAAAGAAGACAGTTAATAACGCAGTTTTAGCAAGTTGCCATTTGGAGACAAGTTTTCCATTTACACGCTTTTATTTTATAAGAACAACTTTATAAGAACAACGAGGCTCAATTTTGCCAAAATTTAAGAACAATTTAAAAACAAGCTCAGGCTGAGGCTTGATAACTAGGAACGTTTTTGTGGTAGAAAATTGACTAAAACATAGTGATACATCATAAAACATAAAAAGATTCACTGTTTGTGAAGGTAGTTCGCCTCTAAGGGCCTTTTTACATGAGTGATACATCATAAAACATAAAAAGATTCACTGTTTGTGAAGGTAGTTCGCCTCTAAGGGCCTTTTTACATGAGACTTTTAATTTCGTCCCGGGATGAACGTCATCATGGGATGAGACTACCCCGGTGTTTGGTCATTTTCTTGTTACTGTTTACATGGTTTGGAGACGGGACGAGTTCATCCCGGGTTGAACTTATCCCGGTCTAAGCACAGGGATGAGATTTCAACCCGGAATGAAAGTTTCATGTAACCGTTCATGGTTTTTCACGTCGGGTGGAAACGAGAGATTGACGACGGAGCCGCGTCACTTAAAAACCTGAAACAGAAGTAGCGACTGCAGTTAAAGCACCACTGTCCCCAAACACAACAAAATTTTAGTTACAACAAAGGTTAAAACTAACGCAGAACAACGCAGACAAAAAAAAACGAAGGCGCGGGCGGGATGAGTGGAGAACATTTTCATCCCGGCATTCCGGGATGAAACTGCTCATATAAAAATTTTGTTTTTCGTCCCGGGACAACTTTGATCCTGGGACGAAGCTCATCCCGCCTCTCATGTAAACGGACCCTAAGTTTAGCAGTACAATGAATGTGTGGCGCAAAGCGTTTCATTTTCCAATACTTGGTTTTATTTTGTTTTTTCTTCATTAAAACCGCTCACAGAAATAAAAACAAATTAAGAACAAATTGAGGCTGAAATCGTCAAAAAATTAAGAACAATGAGCCTTGGCAAACTTTACTGGCTCTTATTAAAAAAAGCGTATAACTGTATTACGGGGTCGTTCACAATTTTAGACATTTTTCACCAGGGCACAAAACATTCTTTGGGGGAAGGGGTTTGTGATCAATGTACGTTTTGGGGTTCATATAAAATGTTGATATGTTTTACTTCCATGGACTTTTGAAAATGAACATAAAATAAGTAATGTTTTGCAATATATATTTAACCCTGCTCCAAAACATTTTTATTGAAACAACGCGTTGATGATCCAGAAGGAATAAGATAACCTGGAGCAAACAAGCAATATATATGAGATGTCACGTGACGCATTAAATCCTGAGCATGTTAAATTAACTTTATACGAGGTTTAAAGTGCCACTAAAGCAAGGAGTGGAAGTTTTTTGTTGTGCTGATTGTTGTCAGTAGGGAATTGTGATAGTCAGTTAGATCAAATTTTCAACTCTGGATGTCAACATTTTTATGTTCGCCTTCAGGAGTGGTAGTGGTGGGTAGTATAGTGGTAAGATATTAAGATCTCTGCCTTCTAATCACAAGGTCCCGGGTTCAACCCAATAACTCTTATCCGCTTAACACTACAGAAACCTGAGATAAGCATCGGCTCAAATGGAACACTTAGGATGGTAAAAGGATATAACTCTCAGGAGGGGGAGTGGGTTCCTAAAAAAGTACGTTTTGTGGAAAGTTTTGAACGATCCCTAGAATCGGCCTTTCGATAGGTTCTTTGTAAAAAAGAATTTACGCGGCATAAATTGCGATCTAATAGAAAAAATACAACATTTTAAGAAAAAACCACCCGAACTCTGCTCCATGGTTTGACCAGAACCAACGCGCATGCGTACAACCAGCTTCACCCCTGTAACTACAATGCAAGTAAACGTTAGCAACCGTGGACAGCTGTTTCGTCCTGTTAGATGGATCCTCTCTTTAATGGATCCTCTCTCCGCACGCATTGCTTTCGTATGTTTTTGGGCATACACAACCAAGGTCCTTCATGCGTGGCAGTGGGACCTAGCTTAAAGCAGATGTTTCATCTCGCCCTTGTAGCTCTTTGCTTGTTGCGAAATATCTGTACCGTGCTGATGAGTCCTAACAGGACGAAACAGCTGTTCACGGTTGTTAACGTTTACTTGCATTGTAGTTACACGGGTGAAGCATGCGTGTTGGTTCTGGCCAAACCGTGCAGTAGAGTTCGGGTGTTTTTTTCTTAAAATGTTGTATAATAGAAAAAAGGCCGAGACGGTGAAAAGACAGGGTTGTTTTACATATCTCCATGTATATTCGTTTTTCCTTTAATGTAGCATACAGAGACCACTAACTCCGGCAAGCGACTATTCATTTGGGTGTTGCCATGTTGCTCTGTCTCTAGGGACTTCTTTGTACTTCTTTTGTTTTGGGATAGTTGTTTTTTGTCATTATATTGTCAGCTAGGAGCTTTATCGCAACTACGTACGCGACCCTTTTCATAAAAAGAGACAAACATTTTTTTAACTGCATTCAAATTGTCTCCGATATCCTTTTTTCGGGTAACATGCGGTTTTTATTATTCAAATCCAGATCAAGGTATGTAAGGATATTTGTACAGATACAAAGGATATCATAACAACCTCAACTGAAATGTATACGGACGTCAATTATATACCAATTAAAGGACTGACCCCGCCCCACCCCCGGATAGAGGCGGAGATTTGTTCTGAACAGCATACAAAAACTGGCAAATTTCCCAACATCTCGGGTCATATTTTGAGGTAAATAGAAAAACATTCTCCACCCCCTCTTTCCAAACCTTTCATAGAAGGAAAACAGTTTGCAGTTTTGTTGATTTTTTTCCTTATTGTAAATCTGAGTGTACTGTTGTACCTTAAAATGTGTTCATACAGTCCCGAAAAACATGATAACAATGTACAGTAGATCTGCACACGCTGCTTCTCATAGAGTGTTAGTTGATACAAAAAAATTTACTGTTAGTAGTCAATTTTGATTTCTGTCTCACTCACACAACCAAACACGTTGGCTAAGAATCACAGTAAGTTTATCGAATAAGACTTGACAACTTCTCCATCCGACAATCTTCTATACCAAATGTCCACGTCATTGAACAGGAATGACAAAACGCGCAAATGCCCATGTACTCGGGATCGAAACATTACCATTGAGCAACCAAATCCCCACCAAAGCCCCACATATCCCGGGGTGGGAAGGAGGGGGAGACATATCCCGGGGTGGGAAGGAGGGGGGCGGGTTTACTTTGACTGGTATATTATGAAAGTAAGATGCCTATATGTTTCTAACTACACAAAGTTTGCGTGGCATGATAATGACACCTATTCATAACGATAACGATATCGGTTGATAACGGTATTGATATCGATAACGAAAGATAACGATTTAACGAGAATAACTCTGTTTATACAAACAGTTTTGAATCAGATGTCTCTCAGAAATGAACTGTTTAAAGTTAGTTTGTACAAACGACCGATAATAGATGACAAAGTTTTTTTTTTTTACTTTTTAACTTTAAGCCAACAATGTTCAAACTTACGTAGTTATGAAAGGCTCTTGGTGCGTCCCTCTGTAGGTCGCAAGTTTTTCTGTGGATGCTATATAACGATTGGCCAATAGGTATTCCAGAGACAAGAGCGGTCCTTTGCTCCACAATTAAACAGATCAATGCTCCGATAACGAAACTTAATATCTTCATTTTGTCTATAAAGTAAGTTAAATGTACCAACATCAGTATTATTACGACTGCCTTTTAGCTCGATTAACAATAAAGAAGTAAGAACTGACAGCAAAAATTTAGGCAAAGAAGAATTTACTATGTAAAGAAGTAACTTACGTAAAATGTTTTGACTTTTTATGGATGTATTAGTTTAGAACGTGAAAGGTAGAAAAAATTCATAACAACGCAAAATGACACAAACTTTAAACAAACACAAAGCTGAGTCGGTTAAGGCTACTTTAAAATACTATAAACTAAACTGCTCCAAGAAGGGCTGGCGCTCTTCAAAACATCTTAGTGTCTGAATACTGATTTATCAAGCTTGAGTTGATGATTCTAAAATCGTTTTACGAAGTTAAAGATGTTTGATAACTGACTAAATTTAGGACAAAAAATCGTTGCATACTTCAAATTAAAACCTAAAGAAATAAACAAGACTCTTTACCTCGCAAAATTGTGATAAAACTTACCTTAAACGTAACTTTGGTTCTATCAGTAGCGTGAGCGTGTCGAGAGAGAACAACCTTGATTGGATTTGTGGGCACACTAAACCTTCTTTTATATGTTCAACTGAACAACAATAATCGCTGCCAAACGTCAGTTGAGGTTCTATTTTTACCAATTACCATTCAATACCATTTGGCTGTGGAATGAAAATTCTTTGCCAGGGGAAAGAGGAACAGTTTGTTTTGCAATAAGAGTGAAGCTTACTTCCCCATTTAATTTGGTGCAATGATATTTATATGGGAATTGCATAATCGTTTAAAAACTTTACCGACAAAATTGGCGACTAAAGAATAAAAAAATAGAAAAAAAAAACTAACATCAGTTCTAGCACATGTGTTGAATAAATATTTCCGCAAAATGAACGCAAAGTTTAAAAAAAAATCACAGGCGACTGTCATTTTAGGAGCTTCGGTCGGGGACATTTTGTGTGACTCAAGTCCCACATTTATATTTTTTCGCTAGTTCATAAGCAATCTATATTTTGCAAGGGTATTTTATACGTCTTATCTCAGCAACTTATATCAAAGATATAGTTTTCACAATGTAGAAGAGCATTTCTATGAGAGAACGTATGGGCACTTCTTTATCTCTTTACGTAGGACATAGACCACTCCTGTATTTTTAAAGATAAATTTTAGTGCCCGTATTGAGAAAAACATCTCGACTTTTAAACTAAAGCACGCCGCAAAAACCAAAATAACAAATCAATTACTTTCTATTTTTAATCGATTTAATTTTTCGAAGTAATCTGTAAAAAAGCGTCTGTCCGCCTAATTCTTTTTTGCTTGTAAAAAATATGAAGCTATGGAGTGGCAAGTTTATAGAAAGAAACTTAGAAAACGTTAGGATAGAGCCAGAATTTAAAAAGAACGCCCAAGATTTAGAGTAAAATCATTTACAACCTCAAACGCTAATGCCAAAGACATTTCGGCACGTATTTGGTTTCAACTAATGAAATTTCTCTTTCGAATTCGGACATCCTAGAAAAGAATTATATTAGGTTTTCAAAATATATAGTTATGACGGTTATTATTGGGAAAAATGCGGAAGACAGAAATTCAATTCAGTGATAATTATTTTTAGTTCGAAATGACAAATTAAAGAATCCTTGACGTCATGGGCAACTAACCAACACATAATTTGTACTCAAGAGTTTAACTTCCATATTATTTGTATTTGCTGTTAAGCGTGTTAAGAGTATGCTTATTTGCTATATGTTGCTGTACAAACAATTTATTTCTATAATAAACACATTAAAGGACCTAGAACACACTGAACTGCCCTCTGGGTCAGTTTATTGGAAGTTGAAGGGATTTCTTGGAAGGAAAATCTATATCGTCTGAAAATGGTTTGACTTTCATGGATGTGTGTTGGTTTAGAAATGTACGAGAACGCTATCGTAAACTTTGTTTCATTCGTTGAAGTTTATGTCACTCACATGTGTCTGAAACAAAACAATAGAAGACTCAAACAAAACATTACATGTTGTATTCAAAATTGAAAGGAAACTATATTACGCCTGTGCTTCTGCAGGAAAAGGTGACGCCGAAAGTGTAAATGAAAAAACATCAAGTCTCAGGTGCTATAGAGCGACGGAAAACCGCTGAAAATATAAGGTTTGATCACAATTCTATTTTTCATTACCAGTTGTAATAACTGTACATGTAACTTTGAAATAGTTTACACAACGGAGCGAAAGTATATCGAGTTACACAGGAAGGTGGTCTGTACAGTAAAATGCTAAAATTACCAACTGCAAAAAAAACGCGCTTGAAACCATAAAAATACTTGTAAAATATATACATAGATATTTAATATTCCCATACTTTGAGTATTTTCTTTTCTCAAGCACGTTTTTGAGTTGTGGTATTTAGATTTTTCTGATGCAGCCACTACCATGTGTAAGTGAAAACCAAAAGAAACAAAAAGCAAAAGATTTCGCTTTGATAGCTTGATAGCAATAGACTTATAGAGACTGTTGAATAGACAGAAAAATCTGACACAATACAGATTCAATTAGATTTCGAAGATACTATATTTCGCCTGGAAAACCAGCCATTGATTTCTCTTATTTTCCACTCCTCCAAGGTGGAATGTGTTGAGTTGTTTCTTTTTAACAAAGTGAGTTTACTTCAGTGTCAAGCTTTTACATTTTGTTTATTCCATGTTTTGCAAACCTTCCTTTTAAGTAGCGAGATTTTTCGTCAGAAGAATGAAGATATATAGAGGTCAATACATGTGTGTGCGTAGATAAAATTTATCTTTGATTTCACCAATGAGCAAATCGAACGACGAGTATTAAGAGATTATGAACAATTAATTAAGAGAAGATAAAGATCTCATATCTCCAAGCGCCCATCCACGTAATATTTTATTACAAATATATAAATACCGGTAAAAAGCCCTGATGCATAAAATATACTTATAGGAAAAGAACTTTTTGTTCATTTTTCATGCATTTTAACTGAGTACGAAGAATAGAACTAGTACTCTTTTTTTTAAAAATTTTGAAAATATCAGCTTTTTGTTGGGGAGAAGTGTGTGATTTTCAGGTATCGATAGTTATGTCTTTACAAGCATAATATACTAGATTAAATTGCAAATAAATAAATCAATTTATATATCAAGTAAAAATTATGATGCCAGTTACTGACGAATATTGGCTTTATTACTCAGTCAGTAAGTTATCAGTAATGTTACGTTTTGTTTTTCATTTCTCTCGTTAAATCTAACTATGTGCTCTTGAGTTTCACGTTCTGACAACATCAAATGTAGATAAAAGACATGTCTTTTACAGAATTGCTAATCTATATTTAGTTCTCATATAGATTTAAGCTTTTTTATTTCATACGCATAACATTTTTTATAACTTTTTTATTACATTTTTTCTACACTCTTTGTAAGAGCACTGATCATGAGCTTGAGTAATGATACCAGCAGGTTTAATCATCATCATTATTATCAGCAATAATTTTTATTTAGCATTCAATTCTTACAGTTACATTATTTATGATATAAATGAATTTAAAACTGTACAGAAAAAGAGAATGCAGGCTACTGATGAATAACCATGAGGGACTTATTTAAGCAGGTAGCCAATAAAGATAAATCTGAAAGAAGATAGTCAGGGAAAAGATAGTCTAGTCAGTAAGAACTCGATAAGTGTTAACTCTTTATGCATAGAATGATAAACAAGGATAAAATGAAAAGAAGGAATTGAAAAAAAAGAATTGCCTTACGAACGCAAGTTCAAACCCAAATGCAAGATTGGAAACTAATAACAAAGCAACGATCGTTTCTACTGTTGTGTCTCTGTGATGTTGAAAAAGACAAACGTTGATAATTCCTTTATTCAGTTCAGATAATGCTCAACTCTTTGATGCATGTTTGAGTTTAGTGTTAAAAAGAATGCATTTTGTATATATGTTTCGTTACGAAACCAAAAAAGGATAAATTTCGGAGATAGCTTTATTCTTAAGTTATTGAAAATAGTGTTTAATCTGTAGTTTTATTTCCAATATGAGTTCCTCAGAACCTAATTCATTTTCAACGGTTTTCGGGAGCGTGTTGCTCATTTTTACACCAATATTTATGAACTAATAACTGTCAGTAAATAGTAAAATATAGCAAGTAAAAAGCATGTTGTCATTTTTTCTGGGAACAAAGTTTCTAGGCAGCCACGAACGAGCTTGAGATTAGCTTAGATTTATTGAGACTCCTTGAATGACAGAACAAATTTTGTTACACTTAGTATTGTACAGTGAGCAAGTTCAATATTTGTGAACGGGGAAAAATGTTTTTTTATATAACATTGTGAGGTGTTCAGAAAACGAAATCAAAAGGTTTTCGTAAAAGTAGAGGAAATCATATCACTTGTTAAACACATAAAACAAATACAAATCATTAAAAAAGCATCATATATAAAGTTTTCTATCTTTATTATCTATTTCTTCAACATTGCTATTCACAATATTTTAAAAAACGCCTGAGCATCATTTTCATTATTTCATTGTTTTATTGATTTAGTCATAATATCTAAAACGAAAATAAGATTCGTTTGTCAGACTGAAAACATTATGTATCTGAGGTCAAATAGATAAAAATATTCCTTGACATGTTTAATTAATAACACCTGTTAACGTTGTAAAAAAACTCTAAAATGCCATGCAGACAGGAAGAAGACACAAGTATAACCAAACTATTGTGTTAAGTAGATGAAATTTTTTACTTGGAGTAGAAACAGGAATATGTTTTTTGTAAAAAGTCAGAGAGCTTTTCATATCATCAGTTAAAATGTTCATTTTTATTTCTTTCTAAAATGTTCATTTTTATTTCTTTCTAAAATAGTCATAGACTAAACATGAC
>JAOCPT020522293.1:0-11787 GCA_026546935.2 Palythoa grandiflora
TAACATGTTCTTAAATTTTTGGCGATTTTCAGCCTCATGTTCTTATAAAAAAGGTTCTTATAAAAAAAAAGAGTGTACTCCTGAAGATGACTTTTTGTCGAAAACGTATATTTTAGCCTTTTTATCTATTTTATATAAGTATTTTAGCGAGTTCGATGACAAATCAAAGTAATATATCATGCAATAAAGTGTTATATGTGTTCTCTGATAGTGCTGTAAACAAGGATATGATTATGAAAGAGGCAACATAGTTAAGAAAAATAGAGGGGAAATGTTAGGAACATTTGATTCTATTGAGCACGGTTGTGCGTGTTTGGGCAATATTGGGCAATATCGGGCGATATTAGGCGATATCGGGCGACACTAGACTGACGACATTGGGCCACAGAGTAGGCTTCCATTTTGTTTCATAGGCCGTGAACACTAGCTTTCTATATCTGAGATAAATATTGTCTGACATCTATTATTTCTAAGCCAATTAGATTGCTCGTTTAGGCAAGCTGGACTGAACCCTGGGTTAAATTAAAATTCAAGAACATTTCCTTCACCAAGAAAATATTTACCCTTCATATAAACGCTTTTCTTTTTAAAAGAACAACTTTATAAGAACAATGAGGCTCAGATTGGCCAAAAATTAAGAACAATTTAAGAACAAACTCAGGCTGAGGCTGAGGCTGAAAAAAAGTGAAAATGTTTTTAGTTAAAACTTTACTGAAACTTGTAATTTACGTTCACAATGTGCACAGTAAAACACGGAAGCACCGTTTACCATATATTTATTATATCTACTATTGTCCTAAATAATACACGTATTCATATAAATATCAAAAGTTCCTTGTACGATCAGTTTCAACTGTTGCGCATGTATTTTTCAACAATACTGTACAAGAATGAACTAAGAAAAAGAACAAGTGAAAATATTCGATAATTATGCAAAGTCAGTCTTGCAGTATAACGTTTTCAACATTTGTTTCTATTTTGTCTCAACAAAACTGTGCGAGCAGTCTGTAGACGAGGACGCCATGCGCTTATTCGATAATGCTGAAAGACCCGCGCAAACGGCTTGACTGAACATTCAATATTTTCGAGAAGAAAAGAAAAATCGAAAGAATGTTGAAGTAAAATTTAACTTCAACATCCATTCGATTTTATTGTACAACAGTTTTAATTTTAAAACCGTTTTCCACCCCCTTTTAAACCGATTATGTTGAAACGTGTTAAAAGGAAGTCGAAAGGATGTCGAAAAAATGTAAAAGCGTTTAAACTTTGCTTCAACATTCTTTCGACTTTTCATTTGTTCTCGAAAATGTTGAAGGTTGTTGACGCCGTTTTCGCGGGTCTTTCAACATTATCGAATAAGCACATGGTGTTTCTCAAGACACAGCTACTAAGCGGTTGCTATAGGATTGAAGAATATAAGGAGTCACAACCAGAAGAATACAGGGCGAATTTAGTTAAAACGATGAGCAGCTTGAATTGAGAAAGTATGCTTGCCAGCAAGAGAAGAACTGCAGATAAAAAATGAAGTCAAAACCAGCGAAGAAGTCGAAGACGTATGACGTTAATTTTTTGATCGACGGATTAGAATAACGACATTGTCTTTGGCATGTCCTTGAAAAAGAATATCGCAATCGAGAAAAGAGGGAAGCAGCTTATGCTGAACTTCAGGAAATAGTGAATTTTAGTAGTTTTGTTGAAACAAAACTGAAACAAATGTAGAAAGCGTTTGCGCGAGGCTTTATATTCATTTTCAATTTATAAATAACTGAAGCAGATCTAACGCGGCTACTGGTTGGCTGTGTAGTGTTGTTTTCGTAGGTAATTCCCTTCAATAACAACCAAAGCTCCAGCCACCGAGGCAACGTATAAACCTAAAAGCTTCTTTCAAAGTTGCGCTTGAATCCGAATTTCGACGGCCTGGTTTGAATAGGGTTTGTATCACATCAAGGAGTAGTTGATTGCAGTGAAAGTATTTTTAAATCAGGCTTCTTCTAAAGCCAAGTAAATCGAAAATTTTAGCGTGGTCATGATGGAAAATGGTTACCATTTGATTTCAAAATATCAAATTTGGTCAGATGTTGCAGATGTTGTTTAAACATTAATACTTTAGGTGACAAAATTTTTCAATCTTTCTTAATGAAGATTTAAAATTAAAATCCATTTTTTTGTCTGAAAACCTTAAAAAGAACTTATTCGCATTGAGTCCAATCCGATATTTTTAGGTTTTTGACTTTTAATTATAACTATAAGCCAATTCTTCTATTATTTTAGAAAGCGCGTAGTGACAATGGCTTTTGGTGGACGGTTTTCAATCGCTGTACAGACCTGAAATTTATCGAGTTTAAAAAATCTGAAACATTTGCCTCTCTTTAATCCGTCACCTATCAACAATTTACAGAGAAAAAGAAGTTGAGTTTTTTTCAGCCCGTCAAACGCTTCACACTTTTACGTTTAAAATTCATTTTGAAAGAAATAATTCTGGTTAAATTAGTACAATCTCACCATAAATTCGGCAACTAGATAACAGAGTTTTGTAAGAATACGAGTTACGGCCAATACTGGCAACGTTATTCCTGTGCGGATGTCTGCACAGAGTCACATGCATGCAGTTGTTAAATCTTCCACTCCGTCTTTCTTACCAGAATTAACGGGAGCAACTGATCCAGCGACGTTAAATCAAAGACCAATTAACACGTTAATACACAAGAACATCATTTAAAGAACAACATTGAGTACAAAAAAAATATAAGAGCGAATCTCGGCCAGAACGTACCTACTCGGCACTGGTCAGTCTCATAAAATATAATGGCACATATTCGGTTTATCATTGACTTTATTGTCATTTGTTAAATTGGCTTTGCCAGATTCTGTAAGAAAAGTGGTTTTTTATCATAAAATTTCAGAAAAATCGTCGGATATTATATAATTTTACTCTGGCAAGTTTATGTTGTATGTTATCTTGATTTCGATTTTGAAAATAATGACTTCAAACTGATACCAGAAGCTGTCTAACCCGGTGTCTAACGCATTTATTGATTTATTTGCGGCATTTAAGTTTTTAACCTCGCATTTTACATCAGCCATTATACAATTTGCTTTCAGAACCTTAATCTACCAATACATCAAATAAATTTCATCTCAAAATAACCAGTTCCTCCGGCTGATCAGCAAAACGAAACTTCTTAGAGTAAAATTTGTTATTTGTTAGTTAAAGAATAGGTTTCGAGAAAATGAGTTTTGAAGTATAAATTTTTAATTAACGATCTGAGAATGGTTGGTTCTTTTGGTTTTAACATATTTCATTCAGTTTAAATCGAATCGACAAAATCCATTCCGATTGTTTTTGCTGCAATAGCTTTGCCTTTAGATTTTTATTGTATACCACAGAGTATAGTATGTACTCATTTCTAGTGCAATGACAGAAAATATGTTTTAATATTAACTCCAAATTACACGCTTTTTTCATAAGAACAACGACTGAACGAGGCTCAAATTTGCCAAAATTTAAGAACAATTTAAGAACAAGCTCAGGCCGAGGCTTGATAGCTAGGAAAGTTTTTGTGGTAGAAAATTGACTAAAACTTAGCGATACAGAATAAAACATAAAATTAAAAAGATTCACTGTAAAGACTGCTCAACAAACAATGAAGGTGAGTTCTCCTCTAAATTCAGCCGTACAACATGTGTGTTTCATTTTCCAACCCTTGCTTTATTTTGCTTTTTCTTCAATAAAACCCGCTCACAGAAACACGAACAATTTTAAGAACACATTGAAGTCGCCAAAATAAATTAAGAACAATGAGCCTCGGCAAAATTTACTGGTTCTTATTTTCAAAAAAAGCGTGTACTGCTTTTGCTACTTTGAAATGATTGGTTTTTAAGTTTTCAGCAGTTACAAATGAAGTAAAATTATATCACAGTTACCCGGTGCAGGTGAAAAATAAAACCCGCGATTATTTGAATGATTGATAAAACCTAAAATGACGCCAGGGCAACGGGTATTATACAAGACACAGTTGTTCTTCTACTCTAGTTTCGATCGCTGAGAGGCAATAATTGATAACCTGGTATAGTAAGGCAGCCTATTAAACTAATTTAAGAGTTTTGAAAAATATGATTAACCTGTTTATTTATATTTTCACGGACGGCATTGCCACACAATTGTTGGCAAAGCATATACTTACATTATGAAGCACTGTACAACCTAACATAGATGATGCAAATTTGCCCCGTCAATAGACTTTCATTTTCGTATCTTATTTTTGCGATTTTTCTTTTTCATACGTTCGGTTCAAATGTTTCTAAAACCGAAAAACTAGGATCGAACAAACAACATTTGTGGCGATTTGATGTCGTTTTTAGGCGAACGAAGTGCCAAATACCGAAGAGCAAAAATTTACGAGAATTTTTATTGACCCTTGCAACAAAACAATTGCCTCATTCGTACGCCATCTTCTGCACGTAATTAAATACAGGAAGCAGAAATTTAGCGGACAACAAAAGACATCCCATCATCAAATCGCGTTTCTTAAGCATATCTTTAAAGTTTTATCTTCATTGAACATAAAATTGATTTCCCAAGGTAACTGTTGCGGTTAAACGCTAAGCAGAATCGATTTTTATAACAGTGAAGATTGATTTTCTTTTAAAAATCGGAAAACTGCCTTATCAAAAACGTTGGTTGTGTTTGATAGTCATTTTCGTCCAATCTTTGTACGGGTGTTGGCCATAAGTTTTAACATTTTGAGGCTTTTTATGAATGTTTTCGAATCAATTAAGCAAATTTACTTTCTAGAATTAAAAAAAGGCGAGGTCCCAGTCTAAAGTAGACTTGACAATGTTGATGTTATCTGTTTCGGGTAATGGTTTTGTCTCGATCGATCTGTGATTCGTTGATTCACTGTTATGAAAACATTCGGCCAAAACAAAAGTGAAACACGGAGTAAGATCGATAAATCAACTCAATTTAAAGTCTCGCACCTAGTGGTATTGGCGCAACTAAAAAGGATTGGCCCATTCAACAGTCAAGTAAATTCAGCTTTGATTTGAAAGACAGAAGCTTTTTGAAGAAAAATCTCAGAAAATAAAGCTGAGTTTTAGCAGATGGCTCAAAAGCCGTTCCTTGCCATAAATCGCTGATCTTGTCCTTGGTTACCGCTGAGAAAACTTAATTACAGATTGCCAAAGTTATAATTTGTAGTCCGCAGTTTTCTACGGCACACATGCAGATTTAAAACGATAAACAATTCATCTACTTTATATTTCAAAAATATTGTAATATAATGCATTGTTTTTACTCAGCTTTCACGGCCAGAAAACTGCGACATCTTTCCAAAACTCTCATCTTCTTTTAGATTGCCATTTTCAAGGACTTGGTAGCTTGAGTTTGTGTGGAAAATTTAAAAAATCAAAAAGCCATACTTGTCCCTGAAGATATTGTTGGTGAAAAATTTTTTCGCGTGACAGCTGATGACGTCAAACCGCAAATGATCAACAAAAATACGATAAAATGCGACGTCGTGATTGGTCGAGGCGCCCAGCTCCCAGGGTGCTACGCGCCCGTTGGGGCAGAATTCGGCTCTCAATGATCGAAATTTAGCGAATTTGGAGCAATGAAAAGGAGATGCAAGGTCTTTCACACTGGACAAATTGGACTGTTTTGGTGAAAGAAAGACTCTAGGATGGCTCCCCCAGGTGACCGTCTTCTTTGGAAAGAACCGATGATAAGAGAAAAGGAAAAAGAACCTTACAATGGCTACATTACGACAACCGTTCAATCGCTTGACAAGCCGCAATATGGCTCATGGACTTTCTTTAATGGCAAGTTGCGAGTCGGACCAATCGAATCTGGCAGTGGGTTCATCTTTCTCTGTGTATTATGGTTAATATTTGCCTCTATTCCTGAAACTGTAATGCATGTTTTATGTGCTCTAACGCAACGAATTGTCATAGTTTTGTTGCCTTTGATGTGTCTCGTCTGCGTATTTTATTGGGTCGAGTTGCTCGTTCAAAAGTATTGCGAGATGGAAGTGTCCTTTTCTGTTTTTCCCATTTGCGTGGCGGGAGAAGTCTGTACACAGTCGCTTTTGGATGCATCGGATTTTTTACGGACTACAAGTCTGTTTTCTATGCTGATTATAGCTTCAGGAGCTGTCATATTTTCCAAGTTTAAACTTTTGCCGAGCAGTCTAGTGTTGCTACTGATGTGGATTTCGCGGATTTCATGTTGGTTCACTCTTCAATCTTTACCAGCCAGTTTGCGGCCATATCTCGCTTATGTCTCGGCGTTTTCTGGCGTTGTGCTTTCAAGACATATTCAAGAATGCGTTGCACAAACACCGTCAGAAATTGAATGCAAAACGCCTGTAATCAGGCGGAGAAGAACTTCATCTGTGTCTTCGTCTAGCTCTCTAAACAGCCGTGCCCGGCGAACTTCGCTGCCGGCTCTTGGAGTCCAAGCGAAGGTAAGTTTACCAATATTATTTTACAGGTACTATTCTTTTCCACCGTAATGTTATAGTCTTTGAGGGATCGGGACAGAGCCGATTAAGTTCATAGCTGGGGGATATATTCACGGTGACATTTGATCACCGCTCAACTCTGAACATTGGTCTCGTAGTTTGTGTATGAAATGTACATCTTAGCCAAAGATACACAAATCGGGACATTTAACATTTTCGAAATGATTGTAATGCTGTTTGCCTGGCACTAGAAATCTGCTTGCTGTTGACAGAGTTTATGTGTGAGGGAAATGTGGATGTTATGCATTTTTGAGATGTATTGCTGGGATGTCATTTAGCATTTTGGATTCGCTTTGATTTGATAATTGATTGTGTAAGAAAGTTGAAACCCGAACGGCTGCGATATACCCGGTATAAATGTATCTCCGAGTCGAGACGGCTCTCCACTACTGACCGGCTGCAGTCACTAGCAATTAAATTTTCATGAGTTCAAATATTAAAAATCTTGAAAAATATATCATGTCGACGAATTTTTATGATGTTCAATGGAAAGTGTTTAAAAGTGGAAACCACGATTTCGCCCAGTTGAAACTTTTAGCAAGGGTTCTGACGCGCGAAGTTAGCGCCAAAGTCAGTTTGGCCGAGAAAAATTCGTATATGGCCCAAAGCACCTGGCGTTTCGGTCGTCAGCCCTTAGAATGCTGTGTGTAAGACATGGCTTTTGTTATTTCTTCGTCATTTTGTTATGGAAATGAAACCTAATATATCAAGCGAGTGCTAACCTAAAAAAAATCTCTAATGTTTAAATGTTCGGAGAACTTAGTACTTATGATAATGTTTCGACCTTGTCTTCTCCGCGATCTTGCAGAAATCTCGGAGATTATAACGCCAGGTAATAATTATTACACTACAATTTATTCGTTTTTCGGAATTTCATTAAAGGTATTGTATGATGAAGATGTAATTGAAAACCTTCTGAGATAACAACAACTGCTAGCTTCCCACAACGAGAAATTCAGCCATAGGCCAGGGAATTAACTCCAATAATTCTCTGCTGAAAATTGCAAATATGGGACTAATTTTAATAAAACTTTAATGCTTCCAGTGTATAAAATATTGTTGGTTATCGTCATTTTTTCGTAACAACTGGAGTGAAAAGATATTGAATCGTTGGCAAGATTAAATCAAATGAATGAGTTGAAGTGGTCTCTGGTGACTCGTATTAGAACAAAATAGGTCGCTTGCTCACATGTATGCAGAAGTTAGCGCAGATGTTTTCAGATCAAATGAGGTTACAGATTTGCATAATAGAAATATTGGCAGCAGGATTTTATATTTCTATCAGTAAATACCGTCTTTGATTTAGTAAATGTGGCATCTTTGTATTTTGTTCTTTTTCTCGTGAAAACAGCATATATCTTGCGAGCGTTCTGTTCAAACAATACTCGTGATTTGTTTGCCTATCCTACGAGAAAAATTCTATGTTTATCACATTTTAAGTTGCATGGATTGGTGTTTGAGTTACTGTGTCATAGTAGTGCTTTCTCAAGTGGCGGTTAAGGATAATTGATATATATCTCAAATCACAGTCCGTCTAGATATGTCTGTTGTTTTATAAAACCGAACTATGGCCATGGGAATGATAAGCTCATTGGAGTCTTATATTCTTGCGGTCTGTTTTCTGAGCGTGTAAAGTCTACAGTTAAACTTAAAGAAAATAAAATTTCTCAAATTTGAGGCTGCAAAATATTTTTTTGGCCAATCTGTAGCATTATGCTTTTCGAGAGGCAAGTGGGGATGTGCCATATGGTGAAAAACTAACTAAAATGTTTGGCATTCGTGAAATGTTCCAAGTGCAAGAATGAAAGGTCAAGTTATCCATGTCATAATCTAGCATGCATGAGTAGTTTTTCCAAGCGATATCAATTCGTTATGTTTACTATATTTTTCATTCAAAACATTGTGGCTCTTAATATGTGTAAAAGATACCTTAATATAATTATAATTAGAAAGATAACATTAGCACTTTCTGTTTGTTTACAAGAACTTGAATTTTTCCTTAGCTTTATGTACAGGAAACTAAAAATCACCCAAATGATATACAGAAGTTGCTGGAGGTTGTACTCGGGGATCATCAAATGAGTTAGGTTATCATTAAAGCAGTATCTTTTGATGTGTTTTCTTTTCAGGGCTAAAAGTTTGTCATTTCTTCGAGGTGCACTTGTATGATTATTAAATTATCAGGTTTTAGATGCATACCGTATTTATTCGAATAAACGCTGCCCTCGAATAAACGCCGCACCTGAGAGCCAAAGTATTAATAAACACCGCCCTCGAATAAACGCCGCACCCTGGAACAGACAACAAACTAAAACATCGAATTTATGACGCTCACTTTTTACAAGCGCAGAGCGGAGTTGTTTAAAAATTATAGGCTTAAAGTTTAAAAGGCACAGACAAAAATCCTCAAAATCGAATTTATCTGATTTCGTACGCGCTTAGAAGCGCAACAAGTAAAACTGTAAAGCTTGATAGGCACAGCCAGACAAAGAATTGTATCATTTTTTCTACTTTTTAAAGTAAAGTTATCAGGTTGGTTATTTAAAAAAATAAACAGCATTTGAAATAAACGCCGCCCTCGAATAAACGCCGCTCTCTAATAAACGCCGCACCAAATCATGAGAAATTTAATAAACGCCGCAGCGGAAACACGGTATTCGATTCGGCGCATATGAAAACCTCGTCAGAAATGTTTCTAAGCCACTTGATAATTTATTTATAAATAAGAATGCTATTAATATATTGTATTTCAGCAAAAATAAGTCTGTTATTTCTTTTTTATTGTTAGAAAGAATGAAACCGATTAATTATTGTTCTTGTACAATCTCTTAACAGACTTAACTCTCGCATGGCGTTGCAGTTTCATCATGAAAAATAGCAAAAACCAGAGCGAATGCATTTGCAAATCCTTTGACGATTGCAAGAATACTTCATATTGTACTGGTTATAATGGGTCGACGTATGTTTATGATATCGCAGGTAAAGAATTTCTATTCAGACATCACAGAAATACGGGCCACACAGTCCGTATGCATGTATGGTTTGTGCTGTCAGAAATACGAGCCACGTAATCCGTGTACATGTATGGCTTGTGCTGTCAGAAATACGGGCCACATAGTCCGTTAACTTGTATGGCTTGTGCTGTCAGAAATACAAGCCACGTAATCCATGTACATGTATGGTTCGTGTTATCAGAAATACGGGCCACATAGTCCGTGTAAAACTATGGTTTCTTGCGTGTTGTTGACCAACAATGTTCCGTGTTGTTGACTAACAATGTTCCGTATTGTTGACTAACAATGCTGCGTGTTGTTGACTAACAATGTTCCGTGTTGTTGACCAGCAATGTTCCGTGTTGTTGACGAGCAATGTTCCGTGTTGTTGACTAACAATGTTGCGTGTTTTTGACCAACAATGCTGCGTGTTGTTGACTAACAATGTTGCGTATTGTTGACTAACAATGTTCCGTGTTGTTGACTAATAATGCTGCGTATTGTTCACTAACAATGTTCCGTGTTGTTGACCAACAATGTTCCGTGTTGTTGACTAACAATGTTCCGTGTTGTTGACTAACAATGTTCCGTGTTGTTGACTAACAATTTTGCATGTTGTTGACCAACAATGTTGCGTGTTGTTGACCAACAATGTTGTGTGTTGTTGACCAACAATGTTGTGTGTTGTTGACCAACAATGTTGCGTTTTTTTGACTACAATGTTTACACGAGTCAACTTGCAATACTGTGTGTCGTGGAAAATCATTCCCCATGTAACAGGTCACAGGAGACAATTTTCTGTGCAACACTGGGCTCGCACAACATGTTTTGAATTCGTTTCAAAAGCTCGCAGCACAACTTGCACGAAGTTAACCAGCCTTTGAACAACCAAACAAGACCAAGCGGTAACCCTTATATGTTGCGGCTATTGTTTGTAGTTGATATGGTGGCGTAACTCACGGTTAAAGTTAACCAGCCTTTGAACAACCCAACAAGACCAAGCGGTGACCCTTATATGTTGCGGCTATTGTTTGCAGTTGATATGGTAAAACGCACCCACCGGTTTTGCCTCCTTTTGTTGAGGCTCTTGTACGGTGTAGGTTACTCCTCTACACTGACCAACGCTTAAGCCGCTGTCACACGTTGAAAATTTTAGCTGAAACTTGTGTGCAGCAACGATGCGAAATAAGTTTCACCAGGCGTTGTACCGTGTAACATAGTCGGTTTCGTGAAACTTTTTGAATTAATTTCCGTTGCGAGACAGGTTTCACGAAAAGCAGAACTGCTTTCTACTTTTGCAACAGTCACAACGATTGCTGTGGCGAAAAAAAAGAAAAGTTTCACCTTGTAACATCACTTGGTGAAACTGGTCTTGCTCGTCGTTGCGCACGAGTTTCAGCTAAAAGTTTCAACGTGTTACAGCGGCTTTAGCCACGACGGTTCTGCCGAGCCCAGGGCAGAGGCCAGCAGAGAAACAAAGACCGAAAAAAACAAAAAAATCATGTGCTAGTTACATAAAGGAGTACAGTTTTGTAGTTTTAAAGTCGCAGATTATTAATCTTTAAAAGATTCATTGAATGGCGGCGTGGTTGGTGCAGCGGTAAGATTTCTGCCTTGCAACCACAAGGTCCCGGGCTCAAACGAGTTCCGGGCTCAGTTGAGTGTTGGAAATTTGTGTAACCTTTCTTTTCCGCCATAGTTGACTCAGTCTTCCATCCTTCCGAGGTTTGTAAAATGTGTACAAGCCTCTGCTGGGGGCTAACCTGCGATGGATTAGTGACCTGTCCAGGTAAAGTCAATGACTCTGACATCCGCTTAACACTACAGAAACCGGAGATAAGCTCCGACTCCAATGGGCCACTTAGCCTCTTAAATGGATTTAGCTTAATGTGGTTGGTAAAATGAGTATTAGCTTCTGCTGGGGGGCTAACCTGCGATGGATTAGTGTCCCGTCCAGGGGGAGTCAGTGACTCTCATCCGCTTAACATCACAGAAACCGGGGGTATAAGCACCGGCTCGTAAATGGATTTAGCTATGTCCCCCGTTACCTAAAGGAGAAAAGATTTGTAGTTTTAAAACTGTAGCTCATTAATCTATGAAAAATTCAGGAAATGCCACTAAAACGATTTCGTTTTCAAATCCTCAGAGGAAAAGAAGTGCTTATCCAGAGACTCAACATTCATTGATAAAAAGCGTGAAATCAAAGGACTGCTTCTGCGAACTACCACGGCTTATTCCGAACTTCATTGTGCTGACACGTGCTTCCGGTCTCA
>JAOCPT020522326.1:0-11787 GCA_026546935.2 Palythoa grandiflora
CCGTGTAACGCCCTAACGGATGATATTAGGCACAGGGCTCCTACGCCGTGTAACGCCCTAACGGATGATATTAGGCATGGAGAATACTTAGAGATGTTCACGTCTAAACTAAAAACCCATTTTTTTAGGCAGTTGTAGTTTTTCATTAGTTGTACAAGTTTTTATTTCATTCTACAATTGATTTTTATATCTATATTACTACTATTGTAAAGCGCCGCTAGATCTTTGAGAAACGTTGCGCTATTTATTTATGCATTTATCTATTTATTTATTGCTTATTTATTTATTTATTTATTATTATTTTATTATTTTCTCGAAACAAAGCTCCTTGGTCAGTTATTCCTGGAAGACTGGTGCAGATTGACACCGGATACACGCGGGCAGTGTGCGGTGTTAGCCGCGGCGGTGCGATCTGGATGTTACGAAAAAACAGGCGGAGCTGGAGACGGATTCCAGGAGGATTAACACATGTTTCTTGCGGAGAGGGAGGAATGTGGGGTGTCAACCGTGCGCAGCAGATCTGGTACCGATGGGGTGAGTTTATATTTACCCGAAACAAGAGACAGATTTTTTATACAACCCTCTAGAACTCTTACATAAATCAGCACAAAACTGTTTCGTTATAATCAACCAAAATGTTTATCATCGAAAAGACAGTTTAGAAAAATCACCCCCGGCGATTAATAGGCCCTGAATACCACAATAGCTCACCAGTACTTTTGCAACGTCTTCTCCTCCAACTCGGCGATGTTTTTCACTAAAAGTGTCACTGTTGGTTGAGAAGACATCATGGCAGCCATCAAACGTAACGTTCGCAAAATAGAAAACTGTTATCTCTCGAAACTCGACTGAACAGAACTAAATACGAACGAACACAAGCACCAAGCGCCAGTCACGAGTCAAGCACCAAGCGCCAGTC
The DNA here is from genome assembly GCA_026546935.2 of Palythoa grandiflora. Taxonomy (NCBI): domain Eukaryota; kingdom Metazoa; phylum Cnidaria; class Anthozoa; order Zoantharia; family Sphenopidae; genus Palythoa; species Palythoa grandiflora. The sequence continues at coordinate 920 of JAOCPT020522326.1, forward strand.
ATGTCTGAGTTCTCGGTCCCAGGCCAAGCGCAGTATCTGGGTACCAGGGCCTACGCAACACTTTCAAGAAGAAGCAAAGCGATGAATATTCCACGTTTTGGAAGTTTTAAAAATCTTTAAAAATGCGACGCTAAACTAAGTTTATTTTTTAATTTTTGACCAGTTTTTGTAAGGGGCTTATTATTAAGGCTCGAGTAACTTTTATTCGTCCTGTATTCTTGTTTTAAATAGTTTATTGTAAAACATTTTACGAATAATCAAAATAGATTTACTCAAAAGGTTTTTCTACATTTTTTACTAATAGTATCACCTTCCTTGATTTCGTTTGACAGCACATTAAAATTTTCCTCACTTGAAATATTGATAACTTTTTTTTTCCTTTTTCAGACTCTTTATTGTTAACTGTGAGTCGATTTTCTAAAAGTTTGGATTTTTAAAATAAAAGAAAACAAAATTATTGTTACTAGGGAGGCTTTTGTAACAATCATCACTTGCAACTCGAAGCTCATCACAGAATGCAATGAGGCTAAATAAAAAGTTAACTGTATTTTGTCTTCACATAAAAGTGTCTGGCACACTCCTTTGCCTTCCAGTATGGCGTTTTTTGTACCATGTGACCTTTAGCTACAAAAGGCCTAAAGTGTATGTGGCTATAATCCATCAATTAATTAAAAAAAGCTGATAAATTTTGGCTCGAATTTCAGAATATAACATCTAGTATCTTCGAGCACATCTTAAACTACAACACAATTAAGAATCCCAACTGGCAGGAGGCAGACCAGTTGGCTATTTACAAAGCCAGATGGATTTGATTCTGGGGCCACCGAAGCCAAAACCAACAACCAGTGGTTAGAGTAAGATTTGAAACCAGGCCAACCGCATTCAAATCCGGCTAGGTGACAACTGAGCAATGCATCTCCAAAACCCTTGTCTCTTTGTCTCTTTTGCGCCTTTAAAACTTTTGCAGCCGAAACTCGCTCAGTTGTTGATACAATCAAGTTAGTAAGTTGAAACAATCATCCATTGATTGTACTATGTTCTTTTTTTAACATATTCTATTGTTTCAATTCCGTTTATATGCTATGTGCAACTTGTGAATTCGTTATTCTGATGAAGGCATGAGGAATGCCAAAACACGTCAATTTCTATGAGAATTAAATGGATCTTTATCAAATTCTTAACTAACGTTATAATTATCATAACCATTATCACTGTCATTGTCAGTGTCATTACTATTATTGTTCTTGCTATTGAATTATCGTTATCTTTATAATTATTATATTTTCTTTCATATTTTTTACCTGAAGGCTCAATATACGCAAGACCCGGAACAGCCTGGCACCGTGTACCTGGCGGGCTTAAGCAGATTGACTCCGGTACTTTTGGTGCTGTATATGGAGTTAATAATAAAAACTACATCTATTATCGATATGGCATCACCTGGAGAAACCCAAAGGGAAAGGGTTGGCGTGGTCTTAGTGGAAGGCTGAAATACTTGTCATACGGTCAGTTCGGGTTGTGGGGAGTAAACAAGTACAACCACATTTGGTTCCGGCGAGGAATGTCCCGTCATAATCCTCGTGGTAAGTACTAGTATCATCCCGCCCATTAAAGCACTACTCCGAAACTTTGAAATAATATTTAAGGTTACCGTATACCTTCAGGGGTGTTTTGCGTCAAAATGATGCAGTGCATCTGTTTTAAATTTTTAGTAGTGTTCGAAAGCCAGCTCTATAAGCTTTAATTTGATATAGGGGTTTAGATATCTACGCTTTAAGACAGAGGCACTGTATCGTTTTAACGCAAAACACCCCTGAAGGTATACGATACCCTTAACAATTATTCCACGATCGTACATTGTATTAGTTAACACATAGCCGACTTGAGTATCTGGCAACGATACCTTAAAAAATAGATCAGCTAATCAACAATTATTCCACGGACTTACTTTGTATTAGTTAATACATTGCCGACTAGGCGTATCAACGATACCTTAAAGAATACATCACCTAAATCAACAATTATTCCACGGCACAAAGCTCCAAGTTGGCACTGTATTTTTGCCTCATAACCTTGGAACAAGACGTGAGTGGAAAAATTCTTTTATTAAACTATATTCAGTTCTGAACAATTAGAGACTTAGAAATTATAGCTAAATTCTATTGAAATGAATTCTGTTTCATCTTTACAAAACAACGAAAGATGATGCTTCGATATTAGATTATACGGTATATGAACTGATAACCGTTAATATTTTAACCAGACGAGAAAATTATTTTGTACAATGCTTCAACTTGTATCACCAATCTTTTGAGGGTTAAGACAACACCAGTGATTTTTTAAGACGACAACTGCTGTCTCATCTACTAGTTTCATTGGAGTATTTTTTTTTTAATTGTTAGTGATAAAAATGTACGTAGCTATTTTTCAACCAAAAAACCTTAAACTGAAATAGAGCTTTTCCTAATGTTTGTTTATAAAAATCACTATTTTTCAGAGAAAAAGCCCCTAACTTTCTCCCTAAATCTTGTCACATGTCCGCCAGAATATCTGCAACTGTTTCAGTAGACAAACCGATGCAGTTAAATACCATTTTACCACGATTTCAAAGCCCTCTCTTTCACATGTAAAGCAATACATTTTCAAGCTCCTAAGTACCTGTCTGATCTTATCAAGATAAAAGAACAGTCTAGATATAACCTTTCGCAGTACCCACCACAAAGTTCCTCTCTGCCTCCAGATCGTTAACTGCTGCTGCACCTCACCTCTGGAACTCTTTACCCATCGATATCAGAAACTCTCCATCTCATGAATCTTTTAAATATAAATTGAAAACATTCCTTTTTTGCAAAGCATTTGTTTATTGTTGATATAATTTTCTTATATGCATTTCAATTTATTCATTCTTTCTTTCTTATTGTAAATAGCGCATTTGAACATCCTCATGATAATTTGCGCTTTATAAATTCATATTTATTATTGTCATTATTGTTATTACCATATTGTGCGTTAATTTGTATGTTTGAAATCTAGGTACAAAGTGGTATCGTATTCGTGGTAGCTTGAAGCAGATCGAAGCTGGTCCTAATGGAATCACAGTCGGTGTTAATCGGGCAAGGATGATTTATTACCGTACTGGCGTTAGTAGTCGCAGACCCTGGGGGAAATCCTGGGTTCGTATTGGAGGAAGGCTTAACCACGTGTGTGCAGGTTGTACAGGCATATTTGGTGTTAGCAAAAACGGCCAAATATTTAAGTACAGAGGTACGTTTTTCCTGGAACCTCAAATATCATGGCGTATTTCGACTATATATTACTTTGGAAATCTTGCACATTGTGTATTTCCCACTGTTTTGATGAGCACTTGGTTTTACCAATATCATGAAGTGTTTTGAATAAAAAATACTTTTACAATCTTTCGTAGTGTGTAGTTCCCGCAGTTTTGGTGGGCCACATGTTTTGCAAGTACCAAGGAAGCCTTCGACAAATTAATGGCAAATACGCACTGCGTATGATTGTAAAAGTACTTTATATCCTAGAAACCATGATATTTGTTGGACCAAGTGCTCACCAAAACAAATACAAGTGCATGTGTTCCCAGCGAGAAGGTATTGCCGGCACTCTAACACACGCCTTCGAGTAAAACATTGCATAAATCCAGTTATCTACATCAATTACCATTGATATAGTATAGTATAATATAATATAATATAATATAATATAATATAATATAATATAAGACATTATAATATGATATGATATGATATGATATACGATACAATTCAATATAATATACAATGCAAAGGAATACAATACAATGCAATGCAATGCAATGTAATAATGTAATGTTGTGCAATGTAATTGTAGGTGATAGGTGATGTATTGTAACGTAATACAAAATTTTGTGCTTTTTAAAAGTTTAGGAACTTATAAAACCTCTTTTTTATAGGAAGACGAGGTCGTCATTTAATGATATGCCACGGTAAAGGTTTGTTATTTTTGATCATTACTTTTAATTATTTAAAATCAATTATTAAATAATGATATTTGTGCTAATCTAGCAAGAATATTTATGGACTAAAATGTCGCTGATTCGGAATTTTGAGATACTAAAACATTTGTCTTAATCAAAACAGGGTTTCACAAACCAAGGCCAAAACCAAAAGGTAAGTACAGTATATTCCAGGTTTTTGTACTTATTTTATTATTTTATTGTAGGGCTTTTTTGTTTCAAAGAAAAGGTACGTAATTTGTGGGGGCCTTTATAAACGGGGAAGCTTATTTTTGGAATATTACGGTATCTTTATTCTCCCCCTGGTGTGTTTGATTTACCGGCAAAAACATATGTGATTAAAAGTCCTGATGAAACGAACACATCCTTCTATTTCTCATTACAAGATGGCGGACTTTACAAGTCTCTAGATTTCCTATAATTCTTTGCAATACTAGCATGATGTACATAACTTGTGCTAACAAGCTAACTTTCATATAGAATTTTCCCGTAAGATTTCTTGGCGTCCTTCACACTGCCTCAGTTTACTTCCCGAAGGAATTGTTGCTACAGCGTTCTTTTCATTTTAAGCTATCAAACAAAACAAACTGTATTAAGTAACGATCAACGGCAACGGAATGCAGAAAAATACTAATTACGATATTGTTTAACCCGTGAATGTCATTGACTTAACTTTGAAAATTGACCTTATCATCTTAATTTAGCTAATTTCTTTCCTTCCAGTTCCCTTATTCATTCCCTACTAGTTGCCAGTGAAACCTTTTTTGTTTTTAAAATTAAGAAGAATTCCATGTGGGAAACACCAAAAATCAAATTGCTTGGCTTTTGTTTTGGAGTCTTATGATTGGATAAATTATTATAGCACAAAAGAAACATTGCTTAAAAATATAGTTTCATATTATTTTACTTTAAAACCATTGGTTTTAATGATGTATTCTTAGTATGACACGGCGACGTGGTTGGCGCAGTGGTAAGATCTCTGCCTTCTAACCACAAGGTCCCAGGTTCAACCCCCGGTTGGGCCGAGTGTTTAACATTTGTGTGACCTTCTTTTCTGTCAAAGTTGAATCAGCTTTCCATTCTCTCGAGGTCGGTAAAATGAGTACCAGCTTCTGCTGGGGGCTAACCTGCGATGGATTAGTGTCCTGTACAGGTGGAGTCAATGACTCTCAAACGCATAACACTACAGAAACCGGAGATAAGCACCGGCTCCAACGGGCAACCTAGGCTCGTAAGAGGATTTAGCTAGCTTTCGCAGTTATGAAAATCTAAAAATTCTGTTGTGGGAAAAGCGAAATGCCACAGAACAGTGGGAAGTTGATTAGTTGTTACTCGGATCATTACTTAAATCTGTTTTACGTGATCAGGACGTTTGCCATGGATACGCATTCCGGGCGGCTTGGTGCAGATCGACACTGGATACAGTCGTGCTGTTTGGGGAGTGAATCGACACCATCAGATCTGGAAACTTAAACGTAATCGCATGAGCTGGCGGCATGTTGGTGGACGTCTGATGTACGTCAGTAGCGGGGAAGGAGGACTATGGGGAGTTAACAAACACGGTCATATATTTTACCGTTGGGGTATGTATGTATATACTTTCAGTAAATAGTTTTTTAAAAAAACTATTCAGTGCTTCGGCGAGTAGATACAAACTTGAAGTAATGTCGATAAACAAATTATCATCACCGTGGGAATAGCGCAGCGCAGTAATACGTGACTCGGACAAACAGAGACATGTTTGACAAAAATGTCTTTAGAAAAAGTAGCGATTTTAGAATTATAAGGAACGAATTTATTGTTGAATTTTAAGTAATATGGTCGGTTGAAAATATTGCGTCAGCCGCCATTTGATTTTATTTAGCTGGTTTGTTTGTCCGAATTATGACGTAATTAGTGCGCTGCGCTATTTGTGAAGTTTTGGAGATATGTTTGCATAATTTATACTTAGGTCACTCACGACCTCGTTCCCAGGGAACCCCTGGGAACGAGGTTCTTCATATTCTTCACATGGCTGAATCTTTCTTTTCTCAAATAGATCTTCCCATTCCTGGTCCAGATACATTTGTAGCCTTGGTCCTTCTTAAACTTTAGGCAGTTCTTGTAAAGATTCTTATTAGACTCTGTCAAACTCTTGTTGATGAATATTTTGTTTTCGATTCCATAGCCGAGATCCTTTGTTGTGATTGATCGAAGCTTTTTTCTGTTCCCGTAGAAATCTTCTTTTGTCTCACGGCGGACGAATTTCGCGATGATAGCAGAAGCCCAATTTCCTTTCGTAGGTAGCCGATGGCTTACAGATATGTCCCGGCTTTCAATCTCAAGGCCCATCAGTTCGCCAATTTTACACACGATTTCATTTGTATCCTGGGTTGGCGGGATACCGTGAATCTCAACACATTTGCGACTTGTATATTGTTCAAGATCGTTGCATGATTCTTTGACTTTGGTCAAACTGTTTTCCAGTTGGAGTACAGTTGATTTCATTGTCTTATTTTCTTGGAGGATTTCTTGATTTGTTTCTTGCAGCTGGGATACTAGCTTGTTAACTTCTTCATATCGTCGATTTGCTTCTTCAATGAAGTCACGAAAATCGCTCACTGTTTGTGTCAGTGAGTCATTCGTTACTTCTAGCGGATGTAATTTTTCAATCAAAATATCTTCAAGAACTTTCTTAGTCAACGTTGTGTCACTCATGCTCTTACAAATACATAAACATACATATACAAAATATATTTTCATTGAAATCTCGTTAAAGTCGAGGATGAGAATCGATTTTCAAAACTTGCCCCCATTCTGATCCGTGACGTCCGCTCCTGACGCCCATGTTGAAAGTGTTAAAAATCTTTACTATTCATTTATATACCCGTTTTTGATTTATGGGAATACATACCCCACAACAATTAACCCACCATGTATTATTCAAAAAAAGGCTGTGGGCATAATGACATTTTCCAAATATGACACACATTCAAGCCATTATTCAAACAGCTTAATATTTTTAAATTTTCAGATCTTATTAAATTATACACTTTATTATTTATGTTTAAGTATCATCATAACTTTTTGCCTACTGCTTGTAATAACTTCTTTACTCCAACAAAAACTATTCACAGCTACAATACTAGGGCAGCAACAAATGAATTGTGCTATATCCCACGTGTCAGAACAAATTATGAGATTTTTAATATAAGGTTTAATGGACCAAAAATGTGGAACTCAGTTGATGAACATGTCAAACAATTAAGCTTTAATTCTTTTATAGGCAAAATGAAGGATTATTACATTACTTCATATTAGTCGAAGAATTATAAATATAATTCATTTGCTGCAGATATACTATTTCCTCTTAGGTATGATCATGATAGTGTGCTCATGTGTGTGTGTGTGTGTGCCTGTGACGACCATTTTTTTCACTGTTAAAAATTTCCACTATAAGGTCTGGCTTCCTGGTACTTTAGCTTTCAAGTTATTACAGGAAGACGGTACCCTTTCAAAATTATTATTACTACAATGTACATATTACCTAAATATATAACGGTAAATTGTAAATTAAGTACCTGGTCTGTAAATCACAAATTGTAAATTAATTAAGGGTAAATAAAATGTCTTGTCTTGTCAGTAAATAGGCCAGTTTTGCATTCCTAGTTGAAGCTGATTTAAATGACTGCAGATTCATTTTGCAGTTTTAGCCTCGTTTTGTTGCTAAATATTCAAAAATACTAGCGAGAGAAAGCAAGAAGTCACATCATCATCATCATGATTATTATTATTATTATTGTTATTAGAGCGACGGACACCACTCGATTTTAATAAATGTGACATAGATATCGCAGCAGCAGAAGGAGCTATTTTATTTTAAATAGAAAGATTGATTTTTTTAACTTCGAGATAATTTTTAAACACAATTTTAAGCACAATTAGGAAAATCCAAACAATTATTGAAAAGATTAAAGTTGGATTCACATTAGCGAAGAAGAAGCGGAAACGAAGCGGACACAGAAGTGTGAACCATGAAAACAGAAACGGAAACACAAACACAAACTCAATGGAAGCTGAGACGGAAACTTTCCATCGCCTCTTGCTTCTGTCGAGTTTGTGTCGCAATATTCGAAGTGTGAACCAGTTATGACGGAAACGAAAGTGGAAATGGTAGGATGAGCCAATCAAGATTATGGAAAAAAAGATTTGAGAGTACAAACACAGCTTCATTAAAAATATCTTTTGATGCTACAAAATGGAAACCGTAACATTTTTAGATTGCGATCTTCAAGCAGCTCGTTGGTGATATAATTAGGTGCATTAAGAAACTATGTCGAGTCACTTTGGTCCGAATATTTACCTGAAAACCGGAGTGATCTTTACAATATTCTTATTCCTCTTCTGAAAGGTTCCCAAACACTTCCCGCGATCAGACGTGGTCCCTGCGCAAATTCTTTCTGCATTCGTTCATCGCCTGGGATGTTCTAAACGCCCTTTTATTCTCAAGGAACGAGTACGGTGGTTTTCTGTTGTACGTCCTTGCCTGTGGTTCCTTCGTTAAACAAAAACTGTTTACGTTAACAAGATAGACAATTTGGTTTGCTGATCATAAATAATGCTACTGACAGTAATTATTTAAGAAAAACATAGTAACGAACATAACGAACGAGTAAGAACTAGGCAATCTCCGTAGTGGTAGAATGTGGGAAACAAAGACTTGAAAGATTATAAATATCTTTTGCATGCTTCAAAAATGTGAACCGCAACAAGCTTTAGTTTGAGCTCTCAGCTGCCTTATAATGGACTCCTTGATCGTTTTAGTGATAATAGGTGTATCAAGAAACTATGTCGAGTAACTTTGGTCCTCCGGAATATTTACCTGGAAACTGGAATGAGCTTTAAAATATTCTTCCCACTCCTCTTCCAAAATATCTCCAAAACACTCCTCGTCCTCAGATTTTAGTCCCTGCTCTATTTCTTTCTGCAGGTCTTTGTCGTCTGTGATATCCCACACATCTTCCTCCTCAAGGAATGAGTACTACGGCTTTCTGTTGTACGCCCATGCCTGTGGTTCCTTCATTAAACAATAAAACTGTTTACATCAACGAGAGAGACAATTTGGTTTGCTGATCTAAAATAATTTTACAATAATAATTGACGAAAAACTTTAAGTAATGGTCCGAGTAACAACTAGGCAACCTCCGATTGTTCTGCATCATTTCGCCTTTTTCACAGCAGCATGTTTAGATTTACACAGGACGAATAGATAAGTGACGACAATTTTTATATTCGTCTGTCTACATTCAGATTGTCCATACTACTTTTAGATAACATATTCCTTTGAAACTTTAACTATGCTTGAAGTTGAACAACACTGACTCTCCATCGGTATCGCAGATATCACAGATTCAAATCCTGCTGCAGTCTAAAGTTTCCGAGGCTTCTTTTTCGTAAGTATATAATTACTGAAATTGCGTTTATAGCCGCGAAGATCGTACTCTCAGCCGCAAAATATACATCACTGAACGCTTATCAATTTTTCAATCTTTTTTTCACATTTGCATCGGAGGCACAATCATCAAGTGGTCAAAATTTCAAGATATAAAGCTTATTGACCAGTGCCGTTTTTCCATTTTTGAATAACTGCACCGGCAACAAGAATCTAGAATTAGAATTCAGTGGATTTATTCCCTTCTTTTACTGGTCTCTGTTGTTTTGTTTCGAGAGCATTATATCACAATCTAATCTATGCATTTGACCAAACTGCTCTCAAATCTTGATTTAACATTACCGACCGCAATGTTTTTAAACTCACGACCCAATTTTTTTACCCTCCCGTTATTTATCACTCTCCTGTTATTTCTCACCCTCCTGTTATTTCTTCACTTCCCGTTATTTATCACCCTCCTGTTATTTTTCACCGTCCCGTTATTTCTCACCCTCGTGTTATTTCTCACCCTCCTGTTATTTCTTCACTTCCCGTTATTTATCTCCCTCCTGTTATTTTTCACCGTCCCGTTATTTCTCACCCTCCTGTTATTTCTCACCCTCCTGTTATTTCTTCACTTCCCGTTATTTCTCACCCTCCTGTTATTTCTCACACCTCTGTTACTTCCACCCTCCTGTTATTTCTCACCATCCTGTTATTTTTAACCCTACTGTTTTATATCACCCTCCAGTTATTTCTCACCATCCTGTTATTTCTCACCCTCCTGTTATTTCTTCACTTCCAGTTATTTCTCACCATCCTGTTATTTCTTACCCTCCCGTTATTTATCACCCTCCTGTTATTTCTCACCCTCGTGTTATTTCTCACCCTCGTGTTATTTCTAACCCTACTGTTTTTTCTCACCCTCCCGTTATTTATCACCCTCCTGTTATTTCTAACCCTACTGTTTTTTCTTTCCCTCCAGTTATTTATCACCCTCCTGTTATTTCTCACCCTCCTGTTATTTCCTCACTTCCCATTATTTCTCACCCTCCTGTTTTTTTTCACTCTCCTGTTATTTCTCACCCTCCTGTTATTTCCTACCCTGCCGTTATTTCTCACCCTACTGTTTTTTCTCACCCTCCCGTTATTTATAATCCTCCTATTATTTCTCACCCTCCTGTTATTTCTTCACTTCCCGTTAATTCTCACCCTCCTGTTATTTCTCACCCTCCTGTTATTTCTCACCGTCCTGTTATTTCTAACCCTACTGTTTTTTCTCACCCTCCTGCTATTTTTCAACCTCCTGTTTTTCTCACCCTCCCGTTATTTTTCACCCTCCTGTTTTTTCTCACCCTCCTGTTATTTCTTCACTTCCTGTTATTTCTCGCCCTTCTGTTTTTTTCTCACCCTCCTGTTATTTCTCACTCTACTGTTATTTCTCAC
>JAOCPT020522389.1:1266-19880 GCA_026546935.2 Palythoa grandiflora
TCAAATGTAGCCTTGCAACCCTTTCCACAACTAACGTCAAATGTAGCCTTGCAACCCTTTCCACAACTAACGTCAAATGTAGCCTCGTAACCCTTCTCCATGAACGTCAAATGTAGCCTTGCAACCCTTTCCCCAACGAACGTCAAACATAGTCTCGCAACTCTTCTCCACGAGCGTCAAACGTAGTCTCGTAACCCTTCTCCACGAACGTCAAACGTAGTCTCGTAACCCTTCTCCACGAACGTCAAACGTAGTCTCGTAACCCTTCTCCACGAACGTCAAATGAAGCCTCGTAACCCTTTCCCCAACAGTCTCCTTGTCCTTTCCCAAAGGAACGTCAGCTGAAAAAGCTCTTTTAAGTGGCGGAGTCAGTAGAAATCCTTCAAAATCTTGCGGTGATTGTTGAAATGGGGAGTCCTATAAACACTTCAGAATGGACAGTTCAGCTTAGGGATGGACCATTAGAAAGGTGATGGGGGAGGGCGGGGAATTTTCAGTTTGTAGGGATTTTATTTCATTCTGTGCTTGTGCAGGATTTTTTTTGTAACTGAAACCCTCAACGAATTTTTTTCACTGAATATCCTTTTGTTTATCATTCACAAATCAAAACAAATTTTAACAAAAAATTGTAATTTGTGAGCTTAGTGTGATTTCATTAAACCTGTGAAACAATATTATCACATTCATATCAAATTACCAATAAAAGTTTAAAACACGAATGGTATGAAGTTAGTGTCTGTAGTGTCAAATAATTATAGTGAACAATATAGATCGTATATTCTGTACTGTTTATATTGTGGATCTAAGATTTTCAGACATGGAGACACAACGTGTGCCGTAGGAACGAACTTCCTAGAGGGGTCTGGGTTCCCCCAAGAAAATTTTAAAATATTGAGTTTCTAAAATGGCCATTTTCCGAATTTGGAGACCAATTTCTTGCTCATAAGCCTTTTTCAAATAATCAATTAAAAATCCTGATGGTGCAAGTTACTCTGTATGATTTATTTTCTTCACTTCCACTTTGGCTTTGCATCAATTTTTTTTCAGTCATCTGACCTTGGATAATTTTTGTTTATTTTCCCCATCCCCTCCCCCCGTTACTTTTCTAATGGTCCGTTTTTCACTGATTCAGTGTGTGCTTGTTGGGAAGAAACCCTCAAAACGGCTACCTTCAACAACCAGATGGGAAAGGGTGGCTTTCTTCAGGTTAAGAACGTGTTTATATGGAGGTGGGGGACCTGTATATGCATTAGGCTTTTCAGCGTGACTCGAGGTACATTTGTTATTCTCAATAAAGATATGAACTTTGAAAGGGCTCGAACTTAGCGCAATTCGGGCTGAAGACATATTCTATAGTTTTGCCCCATTGAACTGCATACTTATTTTCAAGTGATCTGTTCTGGTTAGCAGCAGCGGTAATTTTTTGTTTGTATTCATTAGTCTTAAACATGTTTGTGCAACATCTGATCGATAGACAAATTGATTTCTCAAATACTCAGGTTGTAACCCATTTAATATCTCATACATCAAAATGCACCTTATTTTAGTCTGACTTTCTGTTATTCTTTCCCATTTAGTTTATCTCGGACTCTGACCTAGGGGTATCATATGATGAATGGGTGATAATGCGGGCAGCCCTATTTCGTAGCTTTTGAAAGGTCTCTGACAAAAAGGGAATAAGGCAAAAATGAAAAACAGGAAAGGATTGTTCAAAAGCAGATCAACTTAATCCCGGATCGCAAAAGGTCAAACGTTTGTCCTCTCCAATGATATAATTACAGTACAGATCTTCTAAAAATACAGTACAGATCTTCTAAAAATACCGAGTGTCAACACATCTGCCTCCGTGTGCTTGAAAAGAAAATCATGGATTAAAATCTTAATCCTAGGTTAGTGCTTATTGGCTTTTGAGTGACAAGAGACCTCTAGGATATTATGCTTGTACACATCTGTATCGTAAATCTCGGTGTTGAATATTTCTTGCTCGAATTTTTAAAACTATTCCAAATTTCGAAAGGTTCTCGCAGACTGTAAAATATGAAGCTGAAGACATTCTCAAGCTGACTGATATCACACAATTTTTACCCAGCACAGAACTATTATGGGAAATCAGGTCTCCCGAGCAGGCGTGACCGCACCCAACACGCCAGCAGAGGAACAGAGCTCGTACGGGGCCTGAAAAACCTGGAAAGTCCTGGAAAACAAAAATTTAAAGTCCGGGTCTGGAAATCCTGGAAAATTAGTATTGGTCCTCCAAAGTTCTGAGTAAAAAATTATCAACAATGTATCTCACTTTTTCAAAGTTCTTTACTCAAATAAATTTGAAAAGATCGGAAATACGGCAAACTTTACATTTTATTTTTCCTAACGATGCTCTTTTTCTCATTGATTATATACTGTTTAATTTCGTTTGGCATTTTGAATCTTTTCTAGTTATCCAGATTCAGATTTGTACTGAGATATGAAAAGTCATCGAATTTACTTCACCAACAGTGTACAAACCCCGGAAGTGGTTATTTTTAGAAACAAGCATCCCGCGGAACTTAATTTAATATTTGTATTAAAATAAGCTAATCCAAAGATAAAAGTAGCGCCGTCTATTACTATGAACTCTTCTGACAAAAAATGGAGGTGCCAAAGCAGAAGACTTCAGGAACACAAAAGAAAAGGGTGAAAACAAAATAAAACAAATTTAACTTAAACAAAAAGATGAAACTAGGCGAACTAAATTAAGTAATGATGCTCGTAAGAACTAGAGAGATAAAAACGGTCCTGCTGCAATTTTCTTTAGACGAATTTCCCTACGCTGCTTTTTTATAGACACCTCGCCAAAATGTGGTATAGCGCCGGATACCAAGCTTGAGAGCTATAAAAAAGACTTGTCACGACGTTTTTTCAGGGTTTTTCTGCGAAAATAAATGCTAGACCACTCAAGCTCGCCAAATTATGCTGATCACTAGTTAAAAGGATCTCGTTTTTACCAAACTCACAGTGCCACAAAAGAGAAAGTCTTTCGATAATGGCAAAGGTAAAGAAAGTCGTTACAAGTGTATTCTCTGCATTTGAAGGGTAGTATTCAATGGTTTGAGTTCTGCCTTACTCTAAAAAAGCAATAGACCAAAACTGGACAATCAATATTATATTTTTTCTCGAAAATGATGACGTACGACGATATTCCGAAAACGAGCATGCAAATTTTTTAAATAATTGTTTCACGAAACATTTTGAGCAATTTACAAATAACTTTTAAACTCTTGCGACGAGACGCAGCATATTAGAGACACTTCCTGAGTATGGGCCCATTCTTATACATTACACGTGAAGAGAAACTATTTATTCAGTGATTTCTCGTTGGATATCGTGGAAAATACTTGAATTTTCTTCATATGAACACAGTCGCCAAATACCGGTGACGAGTGTCATATTCCACGATGTCCTACTCGAAACCATACTGAATAACTAGTACATATATACCCACATATAAACTTATTCGGATTGATAAGATTAGAGGCTTACGCTAGTATCGCAAAATAAAACAGAAAGAAGAAATATAAAATGCAGTATTTGCTCGAAGAAACGCCGCGGAATTTATTAAAATTTTCATGATTATAGGAGCGGCATTGAATCTAGGGTAGCATTTATTTAAAATCTTTATTGGACAAGGAGCCGAATGAAAAGGCGATGAAGTATATGCATTTTGAACTGATTAATATTTTTGTTTGTTTAAATACCAGAAACATTGGATGCGTTGATAAACGTTTATAAATTGATAAACAAGGCTGGTGATTATTGTATTGCACTATAATTATTTTCTTTTGTTCAATATTCGAATAAACGCTGCGCCCAGAGTGCGGCGTTTATTCGAGGGCGTTTATTCGAGGAAATACGGTACCATCAAAATGCACCAAAAAAGCAAAATTGTCTCGGTTCAAACGATTAACGATTATGCTTAAAAAAATTTCCATATTGAGTGTTCTACTGTACTAGCTTTTCTTAAATTTAGCGATTGAACTTTCATCTCAATCTGAGAATTGCATACTACCATAACAGATATAAAGTAAAGGAATGGAGCCCATACAATGTAGTGACTCCAACAATACAATATTTTGTTTAGTGTTAGCATAACGCTTGTGGGATGTGGCCTTAAAAGATAAACTCACAAGTTTAGCACTTACTTATCAGCGGTAACTTGTAGCCACTATATTGGGCACTATGGCCACATGGGTAGTGGGTACTAACCCTTGTATCTACCTTTAAATAAAATAATCCTGAGTGTTAGCAGCCACTATATTGGGCACTATGGCCACATGGGTAGTGGGTACTAACCCTTGTATCTACCTTTAAAGTGATCCTGAGTGTTAGCAGCCACTATATTGGGCACTATGGCCACATGGGTAGTGGGTATTAACCCTTGTATCTACCTTTGAATAAAATGATCCTGAGTGTTAACAGCCGTGGACAACTGTTTCGGCGTTAAGCTTACACTTTACTTTATGTTTTCCTTACCGGGAAACTGAGCCTGTTTGTTTAATAGCTGTGCTGTGCTGATAAGACCTAATAAGGCCGAAAAGCTATCCACGGCTGCTGAACACTCAGGTTCACTTTATTTAAGGATAGATATAAGGTGTACTGCCCGCTACCCATGTGGTCATAGTGCCCAGTATAGTGGCTACATCTGATCATTATAGCCTGCAAGTGCTGAACTTGTCAATATTTTGTGGATTATCCCCTCGGGTTTTTTCAGTCCTCATTTTCCGCGAGTTTTAAATTTAAGAAAAGGCGGGAACAAAAGTCGCAAAAGTAGTGACAATAACACAAGCAACAAGATTGGTTGAAAGAATTTCTATCGGACTCTTTCATTGGTTCACTAAACTGATGATATCGCTTTTTTCACTGGTCTGGTTATTTTTCACGGCTTTATCATAAGAATATCTACCCTAAAAGAGAAATAAATACGTGCATGGCCCAAATAGTGCATAGATTACAAACGGCTTTAAAATGTAAATGAGCAATTGGCCAATGGACTAACAAGGCATCACACCGAGAGCAAGAGATCACTGATGTGACTGTATAACCAGCATGTAGACAAAGCAGCTTTGTTATCTTAACTGAAGTTTGCAAGTTATTAGGTTAATATAACTTTCCACGTCGAGGGGGGAGGGGGCAGTGTGATGGGAAAACCGGCACCAAAGGCATAAAACCTCTAGGGGGGTCTAGGGGCATAGAAATATTTGATTTTTGGATGTCTGAATTTCTATTTCAAACAGCTTTGGGATGTTTTCTGTGCTTAAGCGGGGACGGGGAGACAACTGTTCTTTTTGTTCCTCCTTCCCGTGCAAATTATTTTGGCGTTGAATTTTTTTTTTATTAAAACACTGTCATACTTTTGAAGTTTAACCGTAAAGAACTTTTCTTTCAGAAAACCTAGTCATGAGGCTTTATTCTGACTTCACTATAAGTCGTGTTCCGGCAAGTAGAATAATTCCGCTAATCTACTGCAGAACGACTCGATAACTTCCACTTCCAGTCACTCGGAAATCCTCGTTGTGTCTGCGAATTGTACAATTGTGGGGACATTTATGTACGTTTAAGTGGGTATATATCACTAAACGGAAATGAGTGTGACCTTTTAATAATCACTCAACGATAAATCCGCTTTCTTTTTATATTTTTTTGCATCACGCCACACGGTTGGTTTTCGTTGTTGTTTTTCTTTCACAAAAAGCAAACACTAAAGAAATATTTGAAGGCAAACAAGGGGTCTCTATGTCATTCGACCAGTCATTTACAAGCTGTCAAGTGGAAGACGGGCGATAAATCCATGAGATTTTAACTCACGCTTTTGTGTACGCAGCACAAAATGTGTTTCCCTTCAACGTAAGTACAGTCCTGGATTACAGACAAAACGTGGACTCTACTAGACTTTTTGTTGGGCAGTTTGTATTATTTACAAACACAGTTCGCGAGGTGACAAACTATATTCGACGCCTCGCTTGTCTAACAGACCTTTCACCAACTCATCAAGTCTCGAGGACAATGGCAACATTTAATCAAAGTACTGCAACGCTAGAAATTTAAAAACCACTACTTTGCCTCGAGTAAAACAAAAGAGAAGTTGAATTTAAAAGCTGTTCTCTGAATGTTTAAGTAACTTTTGTTGTTGAAGAAACATTACAATCCTCTCTGATTTTTGAAAAGTCTAAGTTAGAGGTCGTGTGACTTAGCCCTCAAGTAAATGTCAATGGAATCAGGTTTCTGTCTAAAGACACCAGACATCCCCAGAAATTTTGCAGAAGCGAGGTCACCCTCAACAAAACTCGCATCCTGCAGCTAACGCACTACAGCTTTTCTCTAACATGGAATTTGGAGAGCAAAACTTTTGCTATATTTAGATTTGTCTATTTGAATCGGGGCCTTGTAAGAAATTTGCATAATAGCTGTATGAAAACCCAGACAGACTGCTAGCAATACTACTTAAATGAAAGAGATAATGGCAACTGTAGAGTTGGTTTGAGCTCGTGAGAATGTTGAGGCTCAAATGAAATCCAAAAAAGGGGTTCGTCTGTCCATCAGTTGGAGAGTTCACTTTATCAACAGGTATGTTAGCTTCATGAAATATACGCTATATTAATATATTACATAGAAAATATTTGATTGTGCCTGATCAGACAGTATTTCTCTGATGCGACTGAGTAATTAAGATGTCTCTATTTATATATCTGGAGCTACGGTCAAGTTGGATATCAAAGATTTGTCAGCCTTTAAAGTCTTTTTTTCTAAGAGTAACATAAGAAATCCTCTCAAAATAGAGCAGCGAGGTTCGGCGTTAATTAGCTGGTTTAAAGGAAACAGCACGTGCAGATTGAATTGAACTGAGCTCTGTAGACTGTGGTTGGATTTCTTCCTTGTTTTCTTTTCTGTAGGGAAGGGTTGGCAGAAGTTAACAGGGCTTAATCCACGAACGCCCTTTCGAATGATCTTTTTTAGAAACTCACAAGCCAGTCTTTAGTTGTACATTGATTAAATTCTGTCTGTATTTTATACAACAACATTTGTACTTCAATTGCAATAAATTTTACCTTCTGCAATAGTCACTAAGAAAAGCTTCAGTTCGTCGTATGTTTTTGCTCCAGAAATGTAGATGAAACTTTTAACCTCTGGGTTCTGTCTGAGTATTTTCAAATGGAGAGATTCGTGCACAATAAAATCAGTTTTTAACCATGTAAAGACAGTCAAGTTCCCTTGCATTCTTAACAGGTAATTACAGCTGAACGGAAATCACTTTGTCTCTGAAAAAAACAGTAGCTCAAACAAACCTAATTTAACAAACTTGATATCAGGCAATCTTGACTAGAAAAACCTTCATTCAATCATTGCTGTGATTCCGCTACATTCACTAGTATGGGTATTAACAAAATGTTTTATCATTTAACTCCAAGACAAACTACATCATCACCGAAACCTTTCGAGCATTTGGATTGCTTTTGTACTCTGCTGCAAGTGACATTATCCCGTGAGAAAAGCTTTTCGAATTTAGTGTTTATCTTATGGATTTAGTTTTGCTCAGCGAGTCTGTACGCACCGGTCCTCTATTGCAAATTGTACAAACAAAAGCACTCGGTTTGTTTGGTAATGCAATCATTCAAATGGCTAGCTGTACACGCTATCTTTTTCTCCGGCCGTTTGTAGTTTGTAACGTGTACGATGCAAGTTTGGGTGACCTTCCGAGAGTTTCTCAGTGTTTTGTATTGAAATTCTCATCCACCAACGCGTGTATTTTTTAGATAGCTTTTGGCACTGCAACGGCTAAATATTAAGCTAAAAACATATGCATATACAATATCATAATTGGTATGTATTGGCTTTGTTGAGCTTTCTGTTAATGTAGTCTGAGAAATTGCTCCTTTGTCTGATTGCAATGGTTGGTAAGCTATTCTAAAACCGCCGCAATTCATATTTTAAGACGGAAAAGTGTTAAAAAGAATTTTCTACTGCTTGTTTGGAAAGAAGGTTTCTTCGAAGCTACGAACAGCAAAGACACAAGCTGTGTTTACTATTATGTCTAGCAGTGTCTAGATTTTATGCAAAGCTAGTGTGAGCGATTTCCTGGCGTGATAATTAAACATAATACCTAGACACGAAAATGATGTACTAAATTCAACCAGAAACAAAAAAATTGTTTGGTATTTTGCATGTGTAAACTTCTCATTTAAAAATGCAATACTGAATTTAAAGAGAAAGCGGAATTAAACAGAAGTGAGAATATTTTTTTGTATATCCTAAACGCAGCGTGATCAAGTATTTGCAGTACTAGTGTATAGCGTGTCTCCACACTCTTTTATTTAGGAATTGCAAATTTTGGAGCAAAAATATTCTATCCTACATAAAAACTTACTCCTTAACCGACATGTTTTTGGGTGTGTAAATCCATTTTGTTTCAGTTGTCTTAAAACTATGAGTAACTTTCTTATTTTTTATACAAGTGCTTGCCACTCGATCGTGACATTGCAGATAACCTCAGACTTGGTAAAACGCTTCACAATTTGAATAAACAACGAGAACTATGAAGAAAACTTAGAAACATCAGATAGTAGCAAAGAGAACTTAGATGGCCATCCTGAACTCTCAAAGAACGTACGACTGAAAACTTATTTAGGTTCGCTTCAACTGTCAACTTTTCAACTCTTGCTTACAAACCACAATCAATATTCACACATAGGGTTTTTACTGTTATTAGCAAAGACTTTTGAATTTCATCCCGTGTAACGCCAATATTTCTGCATTATTTTTCATATAAGAAATATTTTAGTTATATGACAAAGAAATAGTGATATTCATTGCTAGACACTGAACTTTTTGGTTTAGAAAGACGTGTTTCCTTGTGCAATATAGGTGTGTATAAATGAATTGGTTAAAGTTTGCGTGTGTTTCACCAGACGTGAACGGTCAGCCGTGTAAAGCCGTTACTCTTCAAACCGACGCGGTGTGAATGATTAGTTGTCATGCACAAACTTTGCATACTTTTATTTTACAGTGGTGTACGGGACTCTGCTCGTTTTTGACTTTATCGAAACTGAGATTTTTTTTACTGTTTCAGGCAAATTGAAACAGCTCGCCTTGTAACGAGGGAGCAAATGGTGTTGTAGAATTGAAGAGGGCAAACCAGACGTGTGGAACGAGTGATTCACTTCCCTAAATTGAGCAATGACCCTTCCAGTGCAACATAGCGGGACAAAACAACTGCTCTGTATGGCTGTAATTAGTTCGAAGGGATTACTTGTCTCTGTTTTATGCCGATGAAGAGGATTAAATTATAGTTTTGTTTATCTGTGACCAAACAACGGCTCAAGATGTACGGGTGTGTCAGACATCAAGCTTGCTGTTCGAATTTTTCTCCCATGAGGCGTTTCGCGATTCCCGCTTGCTTCCAGCGAGACAGTCATGAAGAAAATTATTCGTAAGTTTGTTTCTCACTTGAAGAACTCTTAGGTTCGTAGGTATGAACTATTCTAGCGAGATATGTTTTTGCAGTGTAAAGTCTTGTCGGTTTTAATTTTAAGTATGTTGTGCCAGGCAGTGGCGGGGATATAACGGATATCTCTTAACGAATAACACATTTCACTGTTCAAAAAATTTCTACAGCCGCTAAATATGAGGAATTAGCGATTGATACTATTATTAGTACCAGTAGTATTTATTTATCACCAGCCTGTGCTGTTCAGATTTTTGTTCCCGTAAAATGTCTATCTATTGTGACAAAGTTGACGATGTAGTTTACCGCTTAACATGCACATTCGTAAAACATTGCTTTCGCTACATGTCAGCTATTGATACTGCATTGTATTGAATTTAGGTAAGAATTTCTTGCTTATTTGTGTTACTTACTATCAAACTTTAGTAGAATGAAAACAGCCATAACTCACAGAAAAGACAAATATACTTCAAGCTATATTCTAACCTAACTCACCGAAATTATATATAATGGTGTCCACTGTGGTAACAGTTAGGTCAAAAGCTGAAGGAAATTAAAAAGTGGGTAAGTTTTAGGTGGGATTTTAGAATCATTTACTACTTAGCTTTTCATTCAAAGAATAAAAACAATTAAAGCAAATGGACAAGGAATGAAACAAAACACAGTACAATGCTGCTAGGAACAAAACTCGAAGATAAAAATATGGCGTCGTGGTAGTTGTCAGTTTCCAGGGTAGGTTGGTGGGATTAATCGCAGTTTTCTGTTAAACGTTTATCTTCCATTTCTCGTCACATTATTAATTGAGAAAGCTTTTTTAAAGTCTTTTTTTACGTTTTTTAGTGATCCATTGGACATTGATGTAGTACTAATACTGAAACTAGACTTACAAATTGACACTCCACACAATTGACAAAGGCCTAGGCCTTTCGAGTTGTCAGTTGTGACTGGTAATCATAAATACTACTTACAACGATGATAACATATCTTTTTACTGACAACGATTCATTTGTTTGAAATTTCGTTTTCTGATATCAGTTCCACATACAGACTATAAATTTAAAGAGCACCACCGTAAAGGCAGAGGTTGGACTATCACTTGCTCACTTCTTTATCATTTTATTTGCAAGGGTTTTGTACAATACAGCTTAACTATTTTCAAAGAGCTCATATGTTTTTTAATATAAACGTAGACTTTACATATTAAGGAAAAAGCTGTGATTTTGGAAGTCAAAATAATTTAATCTTAAAACGAATAGGAGAAAGTTGATAAAATATTTGCACTTTGAGTTTACATTTCATGATGAGAGAAAACTGATACAACAATGTTTTCACCTTCTACTGAAATAAATTTTCGTGTTTAGTCGTACACACAATGAATTTGTGAATTACTCAAAATAAATATTAGAAAGAACAACTACATTGAAATAATCGTCCCCTTTAGTGGAAGTTCTTAGAAACAAGATATGCCACGTGTAAGAAGGTGGACTTCACATGTGATGATGTAGCTATAGGTTAGAACTTTTAAACTAAACAGCCTTTTAAAGAATCAAGAATAAACATGTTAGCATTTTTCGCGACTCTTTCATGTATTCATCAGTTTAAAAAGACCAAGTTTAACATTCGTCATATCAAGTGTTGGACATATCTCCAGTCATAAAATCTGGATACAAACTCGCACAGTTTGGCAAACATCTTGATCCTCCATGCATCAAAGGATTATCTACCGGCGGTCTTGGAATTATGATTTGTTTTAGCAAATGATTCGAATGTTCCGAAAATTAAGTGAAGCACGGTTTTCAAATTATTTTGCAAGAACATATAGGAATCTTTAATCCAGTTATGTAAACTAATTTTTAACTGCAGTTACACAGAACCGAAGATCGTTACCATTCCCTTGACCATTCTCGCTATGTAATGAATCTGTATTTTTGAACAAGAAATCCTTTTTCACTTTATATCTTCTTTGCAAAACAGTAAAAATCAATATTTTTCTCGTATATGATGCTTTATCTCAGTACCAAATTCAGGTCCAAATGTAAATTTCTAACCTCGTCTGACCTTACCACTCCATGCCAAGGAAAAGAATGACATTCGAAGTTGGCTTAATACTGTATGTTTGTGGTAAATTCGATTATAACATTATACATATTTCATGTGTCTCCCTGTTGGTCAAAGAAAGGACTTTCTTGAAATAGAATATGCAGAGTGTAACTCATTAACTGAATATGTTGGACTACATGGCTTCAACAAATCAAGTTTAATGTGTTCAAAAAAGATGGATGGCTCTTTTGCTGCCAACTGAATGCCAGCTCAACACAGCCTTGAAACTTGCTTTTATGCAAATCAAGATTTTGATATGAACACCTCTCCGTTTACTTCGTTTATTAACAAAGGAACAAATGTTTTGAATCAACTAGTAAATTTCTGCTGTTGTAGTTCACTCAAATCTAGAAAATGGCTGAACGGCGAAGCATCAAGTTGGTTGGTGCACAAAAACTAAAGAGGGCAACTTTTAAATTCTTCAGTTCACTGTTTTCTAATCTACTCGTAATGTTCGACTTATAAACTATAATTGTTGCAAATATAACAAATTTTAAAAGATTAACACAGTATTTCTTAGTTTGCTTCGTTTCTTTGATTATAGGTTCTGAACAATTTTTAAACTCAAAGTTGTTAATTAATTGGCAAAAACATATCAGGCAAAATCTGAACCACACACTGAACAAAACCAAAACTCTAAAGAAAAGGTAATGTGATTTCATTATATGAAAACATTTCACTGTCAATGACTTCATTTTTTTCTTGAAAATTTGAAATTTAAGCGAACGTTTTACCTTGTTTTGTTGAGTGTCATCTCGAGAAGAGATATTTACGTAATGTAACAATGTAATATGTTGTTAGTTGTTTCTTACTTTTCTCCCAAGCTTAGGAACATTGAAACATCATTGCATAAACTGTTGCAATGAACTGATCGAAAGAGAAATACAACATTTTTCTAAAGCGTTGTTTATTGGTTATTCAGAGACAAAAAGATCTAGAAAATATAATATTTGCAAATATGCACAGACGTAAAGGTTGAAGATTGCATAAAAATGTTATAAAAATGCAGTGACTGAAGAGCAAAATGAGCATGAAAGAATATACCAAAGGAATAATCGTTCACTTTAACAGTGCAATGTTACTTATACTGCTATACCAGTGGTTACTATACGAGTTCTGTGCCGCTTAGATATTTCTTTTAGTTAGAAACTTGAGTTGGAAGACATTTTTATTAAAATTTCCCATTTTGGCATCCATTTATAGTTCAGTGGGTTCAAAAGAAGCTAACTATATACCTGGAAAATCTTACCATATAATACAACAAATTATGCAAACATGTAAAATGTAGATCTTAAAAGACTAGATATGAACTATCGAAAAGCTCTTTAAAAAGGAATATTACATTTTTGGCATCACTGGTCAAGCGATCTTTGGTAACAATTGAGCTGAATTGAAAGTTGGCCCACAATTTTGTATCACTTTCAGAAAATCACAGTTGTCTTGTAGCAACTCATCCATCAAACATAACAGATTAAGTTTAACTTAAACTTTGATATTGTGGTGGAATTAATGCTATGAGCTAGCTTACTGCTGTTAGCTTAGTGCTGTGTGATACAATAGATTACACGTGACTCCATGCATGTTGCGCTGGCAGTCACACTCATCACGTGACCTGACATTGATGCAATGGTTTTCACATTCTCAGCCTTATATACCATCGCCTTTAAAAGTCACACACTTAGTGCTTTTACTGCCACTTTGGTATTGCAGAGGCGATCAATATTCGACGTTTTCGAGGGAACTGGTTCGTCTGAACTCATAACAAGAGTTATAAGTTACCCGCCAAATTGAGAGAACACAACGGAATAACTTCCGCGACTCCATTACATCTCTTCAAACATCTGAAAATTTAGACAGTGAAAATAGCTTTATCTTTTATAGGTAACTATGTATAATTCAGTTGACTAGGACGCTCGACTCCAAAGCGGTCAAAAGTTGGTATCTTCTTTTCTTTGCACTGTGTTTCTTCATGCACCATAGCTTTGTTCCAAGACTGCACGGTGTATATTCAACCGCAGAGTATCCGGCTCAGACGACTGGTAAAGTCATTTCGCTCCTCAAGTTTAATTCTAGCTAAGCAATATTAGAACACAAACTTTAGTTTATGAAAATTGGAAACTAACTTTTTTATATAAAACTTGTTTGATTGAATACTCTTTCTCTTCATTTTCTGGTTCCATTGAGTCTAGCCAGTGAAACCTTAGAACGAATGATTCTTTTTCTTTCAGTACTACGACTCGTTGCAAAGGACACTATATTCTTTGTCATCCTGAACTCTGTTGGTTTGCAGTAAAAGTTATTAAGGAAGATTTTGGTTTTACTTATCAAAAACATTTTTGAAAGACGAACATTTAAAGACTTTGAAAGTTAAGAAGAAAGTAAGAGCCCGCGTGTTTCCGCCCTGTGCTCTGTTTCACACCTACACACAAGAGAAAGTTAAGTACTAAATGCTAGAATAATGTTGGTACAATAATCTTAGTAAAATAACTTTTCTTTAATACGGTTCTCAGCAAGCTTCTAAATATCAGCTCTAATATAATATTGGGGTTAAATATTCGTTATGTAGCGAACGACTCACCGACTTGACGGTTTGCAAAAACATTGACTCTGATTTCATTTTGTTATATCAATTCATATTGTATTTCATATGGGTGAAGCTAAACATGTTCTCATTTAGCTGTTACACATGGATTTGTAAAGTCTTCATTTTGCTCGTATGGACTTTTTGTACCTTGAAACGTTTGTTGAAGTTACACCCTTGTTATGGAGACTGAAGAGCATCGCAAACTAAAAAAGAGAACAGAAGATACATTTTACCAATGTAGCATTACAGCTGCAAACATTTTACAACAATAAATGTATGCTCTCTAGGTATCTAGCTCAAAATTAGTCTCTTCTGAAGCACTCTTTGTGGAAGATGTAGATCGTCATTGAGAGAATGTGATGTCAAGAAAGGTGTCGTACAGAAACCCGTAGATCCGAACTTGTAGTCTTAATCTACAGGTTCGTTTCTACGGATCTCTGCATCGTCACGGTATCAAGGGACAATCTTACTCGGCTTACTTCATCTTCTTGAAGCGAAAATCAGGCAATAATGTTTTAGGAAAAGTTCTTTGCGTGAAAACTGAGGTATGTAAGAAGCTACATGTGGAGCAGTCTCGCTAAAAACAGATAAACATTGGCTATATCATCTTGGATCTAAAATATAGAAAAAGATTTACGGCAAAATTTTTTACTTGACCAAGACTTGTTTGTAAACCTCTACATTAATTAGTCAGTATTCGCCTTCTTGAGTTGAACTTGAATCAACTGAACAACAATATTTTAGGTAAATGTCTTTGCTTGACAATGATTTGTGGTGAGCTACAATTAGTAAATGGGTGGATATACTGAAGAACGTTGAGTTCCGGAGCACAGATCCTTGTGATACATGAAAAGTCTTTAGAAGTATAATTACAAGTAACAAAGCACCGCAAGACATCGACACAGAAAATATCGATATCTTAAATATTGAATCAAGATTAAAACTGAGTAACGCTCAAAGTCTCCAGAATGTTCTGTATACAAAATAAAAGCATGGATATCCAAGCAGAAACACGAAGGCTTGTTCCCTTGTTAAGTTATAAAGGATTTGCAAGTTTGATTTTTATCACCTGATGGCAAAGCCAGATGACGAAAAGTTTTCCTGGATTTCATTTTGCTTCACTTGTCGATTAAGTTGTTTTTTGTCTTTTCAAGACTGACAAAAACTGAAACAATTTCACCTCAGTTGGATCGAGTTGGCATTCGTTACGACTTGAGTCCTAATATGCATAGTGTCTCAGCATGTTTTCTTATATTTTGTACTGTATTAATCGCCATCGTGTTTCTTTGGAAATTGGGTCCATGTTATAAAAAGATATTTACCTTTTTAGTTTTTACATACAGTGTGCTTTAATTAGATAGGATGTATTTTTCACCGAGTGTAGCTGCAGTAAATTTTCAGAAAGTTATCAATGGCGAATTCATCAGGTTTATTACTTACGAGTTTCAAAATTCGTTCATAATTATAGCTGCAAATAAACAAATTTTTATGAAAATGAACAATACCAATGGAAAATTTAGCTCACGTATATCTAGTATCTAAATGATAATCTAGTTAATTTACTGCTGTTTCAGTAGAATAGCAACTTTATCAGTGTCAGATAGAAAGTACACTAAACGACTGTGATGCATCAAAAACATTTGCAAGTATCATTTTAGGTATCTAAAGTAGATTTTCAAAATTTCAGCAAAACTACAGCTGTGTTTTTGTTTTCAAGCTTGTACGATATACACAAGTAACCTTTGCGGACTTAGTTATGTGAAATTTAGAGTCGGTTCCCAGTAGCTGTATCAAAAGGCGCCCAGTGTGGGAAATTAAAAGGGTTTGGAATGCAAGTGAACAAAGTAAAACCCAAAGTAGAAAGAGTACATCAACTCGTTTGTAAAAAAATTAGAAATGCTTTTAAAAGTGTGAATGAAACTTTGATTAACAAAATTTCTAATTCTATATATTAAAAGCCCAAAGTTCCATTTTTGTGTTTCTGTTGTACCTATATTCGTTATATTACCTTTTATGCAAGCAGATATCTTGATATTTTATCAACAGTATAGAACTAGACTTATTCCAATATATTACTCTGCTTTAACAGCAACAGTTTACGGCTAGATATGTTTTTTGTTTTATTGATTTTTTTCTTGCAATTTGTCTGAATTTTTGCTTCCAATGAATAGCTAATCTTTTACTTCTTTATACATAAAAGTGGAATAAAACTGAAATCTGGTTTCACTACTAAGCAATCGTTTTCAACTTGTTGCATCCGCACAAGATTTAGCCTTGCCGATGAAATCTTCCACCTAAGCGAACGAACAGCCACAAATGTAGATGGTTTCTTTTTATTAATACAAAACCTGTTTTTAGAGGTCAAACAGGTAAAAATTGTCAACTTTGAAATTTGGTAAAACAGTGATGATTTTCCAAATCTATATTTTAAAGACGAACAAAATGAGTGGTCACTTTATAAGGTTTCTACCACTGGTTTAAAAATAAGGAAAGCTTAGTTTATGTGCAGTTGGATTTTAGCAGGATACGTGTTATTAAAGTTGTAGAGCAAAAACCGACCATGGCCAGTGTTGCAGGGGACTTGGGGAATGTTTAGGCGATGTTTCGCTCTTCAATGCCGGCCATGTTTTTGACAAATTTATGTCATGTTAATTGTTGAATGCAAGTGAAAATAAAAAAAACCTGTCTCCAAATTCAGTATTTCATACAAAGGGAACCAAGCGAAATGATTGTTCCGATATCTTTTCAGGAAAGAGAAATTCCGAAATTAAATTACTGAAACATCTCTTAAAAATTTTAATCCGTCCTCAGTGTAAATTTCGGACGAAACAAACTTCCTGCCAACTGTGAATACGAAAATTTTAGACTCTTCTGTTTAGATTATTTTGACTTCAGTTTGAAAAAGCTCTTCTCAATTAACTGATTCAGGATGCTGGAATCTTTTATACCTTGCAATCTTCTGACTGGACACTGCTTCACTCCAAAACATTTTCAGCTATAAAAACATACGAAAAGTCTGAATGTTCTGGGTATTATGTATTTTTCCCGGCCGGGAGCAATTTAACATTCCTCATTCTATTCCTAACTAAGTACATTTTTACTGCTCTGTGTCCCAGCACACAAGACTGAACAGCAGGTACGTACAGCATTTATTCACAGTTTTCCTGTAATTTTGCTGAATATTACAATTGCGCCCGAGACAGCCGGAAAAGCGTTTAAAACACACCAGACTAATTTGGATTTGAAAGTTTACTCTACTCTTGCAGTTGTCTTTTATAAAGTTATACTAAAAAGGAGGGCCGAGTTTAAGACAAAAAACGAGTTAGAAGTCAAATAAATATTGATGTTCAAAATAAACACTTCACTCTGTTCGCTTGCAGCTTTTGTTTGAAAGCGATTTGTTGCAAAGGTCGCAGACACCAACTGCCAGCAGCTGAAATCAAAACAATGGCTATTTGCACTTGAATGATCGAACCTTGACCCAGCTTGTCATCAATGGACGCAAATATTATCAACTAAAATACGAACATGGAAATTAGCCGCTTGTCGTATCAATGCATTTACCACTGCATTGAAAAAAAACCTTTCTCATGTTGACGCTTGCACCATGACCTTGAAACTTCAACAGCAGATGGCAAAGCGCAAGATTTAGATCATCAACCCTTGACATCATCCAACATCAGCCATTAAAACTTTTATGAGAAAATTTGGCTCGTTTTTAAACATTATTTCTTCGACAGAAGTCCTAGTTATTGTTGTCTAAAAACAAAATTTCCGTTGATAAACCTCAGCGAAGAAAACCTTTTTGCTTATCGTTCAAGAACGTCAGATAACTTAGATTTCATATGATTTTTTATTTCATACGGTTAACAACAGTATTAACATTAATAATTTTGAGTAACCGACTATTGACACACACCCCAATAGTATGGATGGAAATGTTCCTCAGAACCGACTGGAAAAGTTTGGTACGAAAACATTAGCCTGCATATATGACGTTTTTGAGCGATGGCCATTTTACAGTCTGTGAGATTGTGTGAGCGATCGATCAATTGATTTATCGAGGTTAGCGGGCACAAACTTTTTTCATTATTCTGACAATTTTTTTCACGCTCTATAAATTGCATTAGGCTCGATTTCACTCAGTTGAAGGCATGTTACAGGGTCTGTTGACAATAGAGAAAGAAGAGTGTACTGGAAAGAGAACGTCCGAAAGAAGTTTGTGCCCGCTAACCTCGATCAATCAATTGATCGATCACTCATTAACTTCAATATTACACAACCATTGCTTAATCGGTTCTGTCGAAAAAAGATACTATTACTAATGAAACCATATGATTGAAAAAAACTTCCCGGTATTAAGCGTTAAGCTTATTACATACTATCATCATCATCATCATCATCATCATCATCATCATCATCATCATCATCATCATCATCATCATCATCATCATCATC
>JAOCPT020522390.1:0-11787 GCA_026546935.2 Palythoa grandiflora
TATAAACCTACAACTGGATTTTTTTACCGACCGAACGAATCTGTTTTTTTTTTCTGTCAGAGACTACTGTAAATAGATACGTGAGTGGGAATGGCTTTAGCGGTGAGAAGAACAATGTATCTAACAGCTGAGGAGAAGTGACACTGCAAATAGTGACCCACACGTGGTTACATAGCTGCGGTTCACAGAGTTGTCACAGGGCGCTGGATAGTAGACCATTTCACAGTTCTTGAAAGGTAACCAAACGTCTACATGAAATCGAGGCGAAGGTAGACCTGACACAGTTGGAGGAAATAATTATCATAAGAAAGAAACTTATTAGCATGTCTATTATTTCTACTTCTCTTAGTGTGCCGTGAAGTGGTCTGGTGGAGAAAGTTTCTGCGAGAGTGAAGTTTCTGAAAACATATCACTAAACAACTTCTTACTTATACTTAATGCTTTCCATCTCAAACTGATACCTTTATATAAAGCAATTTATTATTTCTTTCAGAAAAATGAATAGTCCGACAAAGACGTAAATACTGCTTTGCTCAATGAACTGTTTTATGCTGTTTTGATTGGCTGATATATTCCCTTCAAGCCTCGAGTCTTTTCGCCAAACATATAGCCGCAAGGGGGAAGAGGGGTGGGGGAGGGAATTTATCCCATGCTTACATATACAGGAAATCTTTGGAAATCATCGGAACTGTTCGACAGTTTCCGGAAATCTATACGGAAAGCTTCGGAACTGTTTAATTTAAAAACCGTTTCTTATGCATTTATGGTTTTTAAAAAGCTTTGAAAAACTTTCGGAAATCTTCGGAAGCGTTCGGAAAATCTTCGTAAAATTGCGGAAGTACTTTAAAATTGTTTTTTAAGTAATTATGCGTGTTTTGAAAATTTTCGGAAAATCAAGGTCACTGATTGGCTGAAAAGTGATATTTACACACGTAAAGTTATCGTATTTTTACGTGTGTTTAGATACGACATTTCCCAATGGTAGAAAGCCTTATAAGACACTCTTCTTTAAGTGTACCGCCCTAAAAACCAACTCGTGATGAGCAGTAGCAAAAAATATCATCCAATCAATATTTGTTATTTTAATTATGCGCACGTGCGTTAGCGCGGGTAAACTCAAAAATACTTTTTACATAACGGCCGTGAGAAAGAATATTTCAATCTCCAAACAAAATTTTCTCTCACATCGCTGAAAGCCAGTTTTCGACCGATAAAAAAACAGAAAAGTTGATGTGAGTCAATTCTAAACTAAAGCCCAGCGACTCCTGATTGGTGCACGTGATAGAATAAAGCCCAGCGACTCCTGATTGGTGCACGTGATAGAAAATAGCCCAGCGACTGCTGATTGGTGCACGTAGTATAAAACCCAGTGACTCCCGATTGCGCACAAAAGACCTTCTGACCGGATATTAGCCAAGAGGTCTGCCTGAGGAAGGACATTCACTTAAATCAAGATAACGGGACCTGTACAAATATAAATTTAAACTTTTATATTCCCACTAACGTAAGAAACTTAAATAAATTGAAATACATTTTGTTTATTTCCTTAATTGGTTGTGCCGCAAGCAACTTCTCGATCTTTATTATTGCTCTCGTCCCTAGGTCCCTCCTCATCAGTCTCGGTCACCTGACCAAGGGGAATGTAATCTCCTTCAGACTGCTGACGTAATCGCTCCGCGCTATGACGTACCCCGTACAACAAATAAATGGACATTCCTGGAGGGAAAAGAAATTTATTGTCAGTGACGAACCTGTACTGTGATACATCACTACATATAAATATAGCCTGAACATTGAATTCAAAAAACTCTGAGACAATGAAATACTTTATTGAATATTAATTGATTTTATTCAATACACGTTTTTGGGTGGTGTGAGAATTGCGTTAATATTTCAGTAAATTTTGCAAAACGTTGTACAACAAGTAAATGTATATCATCAAAGGAAAATATTTCTAAAGCCAATTAATGATCTTTGGCGATTCTTATGTGTGAAATTCAAGACAAGAGAAGACAACTTTATTATACTTTGTACAGGACTCAGTAACCTGGCACCGCAGATAGCAGAAGCTATTCAAGGCGTACCAGGAAAAATAAAAAAAAATGAAATCTGCTAACCTCTATTCAAAGGAAAAAGAAACGAATTTCAGGCAAAGCAAACGAAGAACTACTTAAGAGAAACACATATTGCACTAGTTCATTAATTGATTAGTTCGTCCCTGTACCAAGTCTACTAGTAATATTAACAACTGTAATTAAATTGTTTTTAATATATAGTAATCAGTAAGAGTCATGCCCTTTTTTCGCTGAACAACCTGATTAATTTAGTTCTTCAGGAGAGAAGTAACAAGATTATCAGTAGCATTTAGCCTATCACATGTTGAAGCAAAAACACAACAGGATGACGTCTTTTGGCGGGAATTCTGTCGGAAGGATACAGCATTTTATTCGTTAGGTGCATGTAGTGTGTGTCGCAAGGTGCATTATCTGCCACTCAAATTTTGTTGAATTTCTACAATCCCTTCTCTAATTATCAAAGCTAAAGGCCGTGCTATACGAGGTAATTCTTACAGCAACTTGCAATTCAATGCTGACAATGACGAAAAATAGCAAGTTGCTGTGAGATGTCAGACGAAGGAAATTTTTCTCGCAACTCGCAATGATCTTATTCGTTGCCTGCGATAAAACGAAATACATCGGTGGTTTCTCGCAGTTAATAACAACATGACTACATGATATGACTGTCGCGTCGTCATGTTTATGAATAGATTTAATTGGCTGTCAAAATTGATTGCGACATTGAGGTTGCGAAGCGGGTTGCCCAGTACATGTTACACGCCGTAACTGGTTTCACAACGTTGAGAAAAGTAAAAGATTGTTCAACTTTTTCCGCAACCTGCAACGTTACGTTGCCAGTTGAACAGGGATGTTACACGCGCAATTTTGTCAGCAACTTATAACACAGTGGCATTGCGTCGCAAGTTGCTGAAAAAACTGCCTCGTGTAGCTGGGCCGTAAGTCATGAACAAAAAGTCAAAAAGCATTATTTCACAGAAATTTTGTTGGTAGCGTTCAAGTTATTCTCGACTACCAGAAGTGATCTTGTTTTTTTTTAATTGTAAGTCAATGTAGAACTCTGTTATCCCAAGTTTTGAAAGCCAGTTATAATAACTGGAAGGAGGAGATTGAAAAATATCATCCCACATGCGCCGGGCCCAGGTTTCGATCCCGTGTCATAGAGGCGAGAGGCGCGTGTGATGAATATTTACCCTAACCTGAATCCAAAATAATACCATTACTTCTTTTCATATTATCATCATTTCGTTGTTTGTCCTCACCTATTGTCATCCAAACTAGGAATCGGAACCAGGTGACGTAGCTAAGTTCCATCATCAAATAAATATTAATGAACATGGATACCAGAGGAAGCCCGGGTACTAGCGGAGCTTTAAATGGAAGGGGCTTTGTATTCTGGGGCTGAAACAAGAGCAATCCTAAAGCACCTAGGAAGGCAAGGGCCAATAACAATGCTAGTAATATTGCCCAAGTCTTTCCTTCGTACATCGGCGCCAATCCGCGGATTAAAAAGGCACTAAAGAAAAAAAAGTAAGCAAACAAAAAAGCTACAATCCACTTGGAAATATTTCCCGTTTTTTCTGTCGGTTCTGAAACACGTTTAGTGGTGTTTGGATCAGCTGTGGGTTTCTCTTCATCCGTTTCTTTAACGATTCCTATTACACCAGGCTGATAACGTAGAATCAATACAGAAGTGGAAACAATAGTGTATGCTTGCAGTGTGCCGATGGACATCATTTCAACAAGTTCCTGTAACTCAAACATCATTGCAAGAGTCCCAGCCAACAATCCTGCAAAAAGTGTACCAACGATAGGCACAGCGGTCCTTTTATGAACAATAGAAAAAAACTTAAAGATAAGTCCGTCTGTTGACATTGCATATAGCAGTCTGGGAAGAGGAAACAATGCTCCGTTTATGGCAGCGGTGATTCCACACAGAGCTCCAACAACAATGACGTATTTGGAAAAGTAGGCGCCGCGGTGCTCGAAAGCTTTCGGAAGCGCAGCTCCATAATCAAGTTTATTATAAGGCCATATTAGAGTCACTGCTGCAGAAACGCCAAAATATGCAACAAAACATATCAGCAATGCAAGACAGATAGAAATTGGAATTGTTCTGCTGGGATTTTTGGCTTCTTCTCCCGTAGTTGCTATAACATCGAACCCGACGAAGGCGAAAAAGGCAGTCGCCGACCCCGCCAAAACTCCTGTTGTTCCATATGGCATAAAGTCACGCCAGTTTTTGGCCTGAGCAAGGAAGGCACCAACAATAATAATAAAACATATTACCGCTATATTGATGCACGTAATAACAATAGTAAATCGAGTGGACTTTTTAACCCCCGTTATTTGAATTAATGTGATTATCATGCAAACAGTGAACGCAAGGAAGTCTGGGTAATTTCCTAACCCGTGGACGTTTATAGTCCCTACATTAGTTGTGACCCATGTGCGGATATGATCACCTATGACAGAATCAAAGTAGGCGCTCCAAGCGCGAGAAACCGCCGCAGCACCAATCATATACTCGAGAATTAGATTCCAACCAATTACAAAGGCAATAAGCTCGCCCACCGTAACATAACTGTAGATGTACGCTGACCCAGCTTTGGGAACGCGGGCACCAAACTCGGCATAACAAAGCCCTGAGAGCACGGAAGCAACGCCGGCGATGAAAAACGATAATACTACTGCGGGACCGGCAACATCGCGGGCAATTTCACACGCCACAACATAAACGCCGGCGCCGAGTGTGCTACCGACCCCTAGACCTGTTAAGTCCAGGATATTCAAACATCTGGCGAGTTTAGAATCAGTGATTGTTGTGGGATCAATGAATTTACGACGCGAAAAGCTTCGATAGATGGCGCTCATGGCCGCGGGCTTTTCCAGCCGACAAGAGCGGTGATGAATTGTTGTGTTTTAAACCATATTTTCCTGTTACATTTGGTAGTTAATTTACTCTCAATAGCAACGGTATGAAACTGAGATTGTCAGTGGTAAAAATGACAGGTTAAATTCTTTCAAGATGAAATGGTTGTCATTAAAAAAACCACCTGGTACTTAATCCTTATTGGTTGTAACATATAAAGACCTGTAATGTTTTCATGCGCTGACAATCGACTGTGATGGGCGATTGCTCTCTCTGCTGGCAAAACATATAAATAAAGGTTGCTGACTAAACTAATGTTTACCTTAAAAAGCACTCATTTTAATTAACGTTACAAATACTAATATTTTAATTTGGCTGTCTTCAGTCCCTTCAGGGTTGTTTTGTATGGCATTTAGATACCACTAATTGAAACAAAAAAATTCCCAGGAATTTTCTCGCGTTAATTTACAGTGCCCTCGATGATCGCTCGATTAGTTTTAATTCTAATAACAAGGACATACGTATATTATAAAACAGGATTATACATTAAAGTAACAACAAATATCAAAAGCAAATTAATCCAGCGTGCATTCAATAATCCTTTCTCGCGATCATCAACAAGTTTTCAAATTGTGTGTAACACCAACAAATTTTTGACAAACCCAGACTTGCCAGTGTTTACAGTAAATGAATCACATGCTTGAGTTACTGTACAATTAATGGCTAAATGAAGTCCACGTAGGGGGATGAATATTTGGCCAATTGAATATTTGGCCAATGTAGATGCAAGGCCATTATTTTATTCTTCAAACATTTCACCAATATATATACTTTTTACTGAATCCATTGCAAACTTGATGTATGACGTGTATGTAGAAAAGGTTCCAATTAACATCTGTAAATTGTTTTCTTATGCCGATGAATATTATTCCTATAATACGAGAGCATCAACAAATAAGAATATGTACTGCCAGTATTCTGGTTTAAATATTCAATATAATTCTTTCTCTCGATTTGGTGTTAGATTATGGAATTCCATACCCCAAATCACCGAATCACTTTCAAAAACATCGTTTAAAAGGAAAATAGAAATGCAACTACTCAGTCCAATTTTTGACTAAGAATAAAACCTACGAATAGCCTGAAAAGTTAATTCGCGCTTTTTCTTGATACCTTCGTCCGTTATTCGTTTTGATATAGTTTACTTTTGGTACATAATAATTTAGTTTTAGCTTTCATAATACTATAATTAAGAAAAATCTAACTATTGTAAGTTAATTATACAGAATTATTTTCTTTTCTCAGTTATATTAATTATCTAGAGAAGTATATTTTTTTGTATTTATTATGTAATTTATTAGACACTCCATCTGCCCAGACTAGCACTTAAGCTATAAATTTGCTGATGGAGTGTAATAAATTACTAGAAAGACAAACCTGAATGAACTGAAAAACTCGACCGCTCAGCCTGATCTGTACATAAAGTTGTTTGACAGCAATTCAAACTAGTGATTTTTTTTTGTAAGAATATCAGACTACAACCTAAACCATACAACCAAGCACGTCCGCTTAGTATAACAAAATTGCATCAAAACGCAGCGAGAAAATGTCGTGAAGCTGTGGTTATTATATTTGATAAACATGAGACGTTGTACAACATGGAACTCACCTATTATCATCCAGACAACGAATCGAATCCATGTGAGGTAAGAAAGCTTCATCATCAAGAATATATTAATAAATATTGAGGTCAGTGGTAGTAGGGGCACACAGGGGACCATGAACGGCAACGGTGTTCGGTTCTGGGGCTGTCTTAGGATCAAGATAGTGTTCCCTAACAACAGCCCACTGAGGAGACAAACTAGAAAAATGGCCCAGGCTTCGTGCCTTGAAAGTGCATCGGTTCCCCAGATTAAAAGAGCACTCAAACAGATGAAGATAACAGTGATGGCCAATACTGCCCAGGAAGTAATGGCTGCTGTTTTGTCACTGGGCTCCCTTTGGTTGTCATCAATCAACTTGGAGCTTTCTTTGTCCTTTGGCGAGCCCAGTATTTCATCTTGATCAACCTTTAGAAAAAACATAATATAATTTTTGTAAAACTTCTTTTGTACCACTTTTGAGTTCTCGAACTTTTCACTGCACAGTGTGTGATGTAGCTAACGACACTAATATTTACACAAACACTTGGATTAGCTTATAAGATTAACCTTTATCCTGCAAGGCCCAGTTTCAGATAAACCAAAAATCTCTTAAAATTTGAGCCACTGGGGTGGAGGTTTACAGAAGTGTTGTCATGGTGTTTCTCGTGGCAAAATCTATATCACTCTTCTCTATTACAAATTGATAATTCAGTTAACTCCGAATTGATTTCATACCTTTTCAATACCAACACTCCCTGGTTGATAACGCAATAGAAGCACGCAGACAGCTACAATAGTGTACGCCTGAAGAGTGCCAATAGACATCATTTCTACAAGCTCTTGTAACTCCAACAGAAGAGCCAAGATAGCTGCCAAAATCCCAGAGATCACGGTCGCTATAACTGTGTGGAAAAGCATTAATTCGAATGACAATTTGATGAAAACTTCTTGTCATTCTATTAGTGTATATACTTACTGGGACAGATCTCCGTTGACAATTAAGAAAAGTTGTTTTTGTCTCTGTAATATCTTTTCTATGCTGTATCAGTAATAAGCAGTAAAAGGAAAACTCCTGCGCGCACCTCAGGAACAAAGACGTTTTGGCGGGAACCTTTCGCGCCAAATGGTACGGAGAGTGACGTGTAATTGGTTGGATGTACTGACGTGTCTTGTAATATCTTGTGTGTTTTTTTAATGAAGATAACTCACTGAGTGTAGTGTTTTGTCTTTTCTATTGCTTTTATGACACGGAAAATAGAAATAATGCTGTAAAACAGGGCAATAGCAATGTCATATTTGTGTAGCTTTGATGTATGGATGGCTTTTGTATAGTAGATGAAACCGTCTAATTTTCGCGCGCGATATTTTTTATTATGCTGAGCAAATTAGTTTCTTCCTTCCTTCCTATGTTTATTTGTTTCTGCAAATGAACTATCTTGATTTGAAGGTGTTTTGAATTTTAAAAGGATCTTTCTTTTCTTATATTGGGTGGCAGAAGCATTCCAGGCACATAACCGGCCTTTTATCTTGAATATACCTTGGTTCAGTTTGCTAGACAGATTTACAATTCATTAAGTTGTGAGCGAGTTGTGTAGATTTGAAATTACTCTAAAGATATTTACCATAACTCTACATCGAAAATAAATGCGCCATAGTCAAGATCCGGGTAGACCATTGCATGTGTTTAGATTTGAATACTGTCATGCAAACCATCCGTATAATTCGCGTTGACTTGAAATGTGTTAGAAATCGAAGGAGTATTTAAAGAACTTACCGGGTACTTCAGTCTTGGGATGAATGCGTGCCAGAAACTTAAACATTACTCCATCGCTGGCCATAGCGTACAGCAGGCGCGGAAGAGGAAGAAGGGAACCAATCAGTGACGCTGTAAGTCCGCACAGGGCACCCACAGCGATGATATATTTTGCATAGGTTGCCCCTCGCCATTCAAACACCTTGGGCAGCGCTGCCTCTGCTGCCAGTTCATTGTAGGGCCACATAAGGGTGAGAACCGCAGAAACACCAAAATAAGCCACAAAACAGATGGCTGAAAAACAAAATAAACAGTTTTAAAATTTAGGGTAATTTCAGGTTTTTATTACATCCTTTTTGAAATCACAGTTTATCTGTGCAAACTGATTGGCTCAAAGCATGCTGATTAATTCCTAAATTGCACTGTTTTGAACTCTGTCAGGTCCAGTACAAACGTCGCACTTCACATGCGCCGAATCTTGCTATTGCACATGTGAATTTCGACGTTTGAACTAGGCCTAAGTCGAATCTTTGTTTTCATTTTTTTAGCAAACCCGCTCCTTGATTAATAAAAATGTCGATTTTTACCTTTTCTTGTTGCGTGATTTCAAAACGTATGCAATAAAGTGGTAATTGAGCTCGTGTCGTGCAATTTCGGTCTGAAATCATACTTGGGACTATAAATTACGCGTATAATTTTTTAAAACCAATTTGTACTCCACCCAGTCAATTACCATTATAAATTGTTTTAATGAAGTGTATAGGGACCTCATTAAATTTATATCAACGCATGAGTATCACTTCGCATATACGTCATTGTTTAGAAGGCCTTATATAAATTACTTGAAAATTTTTCGTGGTCATAAATAAAAATTCCAAAAAATTTTCTGTTCATTTTATTCTTACCTAACGACAATACAATGGATATTGGAATAGATTTTCTTGGGTTTTTTGCTTCTTCTCCCGTGGAAGCAATGATATCAAAACCAACAAAGGCATAAAAGCAGGTAGCGGCTCCCGATAGAACTCCAGAAAAACCATACGGCATAAAATTTCTCGTCCAATTGCTATACTTAGCAAAATACAGTCCAACAAAAGTCACAAATATTATTACAAGTATATTGATTCCGGTGAATATGGTGTTAAATCGCGACGAGTTTTTTACTCCAACGATTAGAATAACAGTGATTATTACAACAATGGATAACGCAAAGAAATCCGGATAAGTCGAGCCGCCTGGTGCTGGTATTTCACCAACATGACTTGTAGTGAAATTTCTTATAGCATCTCCGATAAGCGAGTCGAAATACGAGCTCCATGCCCTCGCCACAGACGACGCTCCAATCACGTATTCTAGAATTAAATTCCAACCAATAATAAACGAACAAAGTTCGCCAACAGTAACATAACTATAAATGTAAGCCGAACCAGCCTTCGGGACTCGAGCACCGAACTCTGCGTAGCAAAGTCCGGAAAGAACCGAAGCGACGGCCGCTATGAAGAAAGACAATACCACGGCTGGGCCTGCGATTGAACGAGCCACCTCGCCTGTAACGACATATAAACCAGCTCCCAACGTGCTGCCGATCCCAAGAGATGTCAAATCTAATGTGGTCAGACATCGAGCAAGTTGGGTTTTAGTTACTGATAAAGGATCAATACATTTCTTTCTTTTAAAGCTTTGTATCCATGTCGCCATCTTGGAAACAAGTCAAGTTTAAACAGCTGAACAAAGCAACTAAGACAGACGAGAAAATCAATCGAAAAAACAGAAGATTTTCACGCGGTTTGGAATAACAAAAATGACAAATAAAATGTAGATTCGTTGATGGGTCGGAAATCTCTTCATCTTTGATCAGCAAAATAAGCTGAAAATCTTTGGTTTTTTTAAAGCTGCTCCACGGCTTATACCGACCACCAAATTATTCCGTATTCCCGCGCTTTGACATGCAAGAGGATCACATCACTTCTTTTGTTTCGCACAATTTTCTTTCAATCGAAAACGTTTTCCCAAGTCTAAAGTATTGAGCTGTGAGACTTGAATTTAGACTTGCTGATGTCCGTTATCCGCCATTGTTAATGAAATCAAAGTTTACCAGTCAAACAAGCATGCAGCGAAGGCAAAGTGCCGGGTGGTTGCGGGTACACTGTTTTTGGCAGACTAGCAGTAATAATGCTTGTTAAAGCCACTGTGTGAAACCTTTCAAGTAAACAGGTCAACCGTATGCGAAATATTTTTTCATTTTGCGTAATTCAACAGTGCGTGTTTCAGTCAAATAGTAAGACTTGATCTCAGTCGAAATTTTATGTGTGCTATAAAATGACTTTCGTCCGATAATCTTCGGAGGATAAAAACACGAAGTAATTCGAAATGGCTAAGTCGCTTGCTTCTAGCTGTTTCACAACTAATTAAAAAACAAAAAAAAGTTGAGTTTTCGGCAAATATAATCAATATTTCAATACGATGAAACACAAATTTCATTGATGATATCGAAAACAAGCGGCTATAAGCCTAAGCAAATCTACGGTGGCACACAACAATTACAGCGCGCTGTACAAACAAATCGTTCAGAGCAAAAACAAATCTCTCACAGCACGAACAAATTGCTCAGAGCACAAACAAGTTGCTAACAAAATAATAAAATTGCTCGCAACACAAACAAATAAAACCATTTATTACGACCTTGCAATTCCCTGCATTCTGATTGGTTAATTCACGCACGGTCTGTCAAAATGCGTATTCGACCCACGATTAAAATATGTCCAAAATTTAGTTTTTTAGGGACAGCAAAAGAGTATTTTCATTGGCTCGTTTAATTTCCGCTTGCACTTTCGTTATTACTCGTTCACACTTCGAAGTTTGCGACGTAAGCTCGACAGAAGCAGAAGAGGCAGCAATCTTTTCCTTACGTTTCCGCTTCAGTCTCCTTTCTTATGACTCACACTAAAACGTAAGGTTTCTTCTGTCTTCGCTTCTGCTTCTGTCGCTAGTGTAAACCAAGTTTTATTTAGACCTTAGTTTGTCATTTCTTGTTCTTCAGGTTTAAACCTTCATCTAACCACAAATTAGCAAGTTGTTGCTAAATAAAACACGTGCATCCACTGGTGAAGAAAGGTCGTGTAGAAACCTCTCATAAAATCAATCTGTTTGGTACACATGTGGAATAGTGCTGAGGAGAATTAAGCCACAGTGCATACGTGCCAATAATAGTAAAATGCAGCTACTACATTGGGGAATATGACCATAACATGGGTAGCAGTCATTGCGTATCTTCTAAACATATAATCTTAACGTTCTCAGTGAGCCACATCCCACTTTTGACATTAACACTGTATTTTAACGTTTCTGTTTGTTAGCTGTGCTGTGCTCAACCTCGTTCCCAGGGCCCTTTCCTCTTCCGAGAGAAAGTACCCTGGTTACGGCTGGTCACGTGTCACCCACATT
>JAOCPT020522446.1:0-11787 GCA_026546935.2 Palythoa grandiflora
GTAGTAGTAATAGTAGTAGTAGTAGTAGTAGTAGTAGTAGTAGTAGTAGTAGTAGTAGTAGTAGTAGTAGTAGTAGTGATTTATTTGACTGTATAGTTGAAGTCGTTTATAAACAATTTACCACTGTTATTACCAAATAACTCTGAATCTGACTGAATTTTAGTAATTCAATTTTTTAAGAAATGTTTAGAAATAAATTTTCAAATAATCAGAAGAAACTTTACAATTACTATTTGAAATCTGGAAATCAATAAATGTTTTATTGTCTGATCTAGAATGATAGTCTTTGAATCAGGGATCTTAAGTCTGGAACCAGAAAACAAACCTCATGAATCCAGAATATAGTCGATGGAAAACAAAATCCACAGTACAGTCGATGGAACACAAAATCTAGAATACGGTCGAT
The DNA here is from genome assembly GCA_026546935.2 of Palythoa grandiflora. Taxonomy (NCBI): domain Eukaryota; kingdom Metazoa; phylum Cnidaria; class Anthozoa; order Zoantharia; family Sphenopidae; genus Palythoa; species Palythoa grandiflora. Next base: position 407 of record JAOCPT020522446.1, read on the forward strand.
AGACTTAACAGAAAATGGAACACAGAATCTAGAATAGAGTCGCTGGAACACAGAATCCAGATTGCAGTCGATGGAACGCAAAATCTAGATAATAGTCTATGGAAAGCAGAATCCATACTAATGCAGTTGATGGAACGCAAAATCTAGAATACAGTCGATGGGACATAGAATCCAGAATGCAGTCGAAGGAACACAAAAACTAAAATACAGTCAGTGGAACACAGAATCCTGAGTAAAACAGTCGATGGAACATAAAATTCAGAGAGCAGTCGATGGAACACAGAATCCAGAATACAGTCGATGGAACACAGAACCAATAATGTTGTCGATGGAACACAAAATCAAGAATATAGTTGATTGAACACAGAATCCAGAACACAGTCAATACAGTAAAATATTCTTTTGAAAGTTTAACTCCAGGACGAGGCTAGTAGGGCTAATTTGAATGTAGACACAGAATATTAAAATCGCCGCCATTTTGACAAGAGGTGTATAGAACAAAGAATCCAGATTAAAGTCGACGGAATCCAGAATACTGTACAATCAATGGAACACGCGATCTAGAATACAGTCGATGGAACACATAATCCAGATTATAGTTGGTGGAACACATAATCTATAATATATATAGTCGATGAAATACAGAATCTACAATATAGTCGATGGAACACATAATCCAGATTACAGTTGGTGGAACACATAATCCATAATATAGTCGATGAAATACAGAATCTACAATATAGTTGATGGAACACAGAATCCCAGACCGCAGGAATTCTGAATCCACGAAATTCCAAGACCATCTTGATTTTCTTCCAATCTTTTTCATCCTAAAGAAAGCAGACAAGTATTCTTTTTCTTTAGTTGATTAAAAAAAACAATTATTAGAAAAAACTGGTTTCATTCGGTGTTTATTCGAGAAACCTAACTCTTCTAGATCTCTCTCAGTTGTACTTGGGAAATGAGGTTAATGAAGGAAACAAACGATACGGTGATTTTACTGTCACGTGCGGTCACACAGCAGAATGTGAATTGTACTGCAGTTGACCTTAAATTCCATATCAGCTATGCTTCCGCCAAACACTCTTTCTGCCGTCTTTATATTGCGAGCCAGTTTTTATATGGTATTGTTATAATGGTGAACGAAGGGTCAGCATTAAATTCAAAAACAATTGAGGTTCTACTTAGGACAGACGCTAAATATCTGTTTTAGAATCTTTATAATCTTTGTATATTTTCTGTTTTCTTTGGTGTTCAAAACATTTCCGTTATGAAAGTGGTTTTCAAACAGTTTAGGAAGTTGTTTCTATTAATATACAAACAATTGGAGATAGCTCCGTGTACAATGAGCATCTATCCACGGTAACTTGACCATCTGATATCTTCTGATAATACACTCATTCACTAGCAGGACAGGCTAGCAGCCACAATGATAATTGTACAGACAGATCTTAAGCAGAAAAGTGACCAGAACATACATTTTCATCTTATCAATAAATACAAGTATTTCCGATTCCCATTAAAGCACGGTTCTATTGTTTCATAAAACGAATTTCGCAATGAATATAACATTGCAATTTTGAATAAAGGTAAACTTTCCAATAAACTTAACTGTTCAGTATCAGTATATCAATTTGAGCTAATTTGAAAATCTATATCTATATTTAGGTTAGTTCACTTAATTTTAAAATTCGTTGCGATTTCTTGCAAGGCAATTTCTTAAAGTTAAAGCAGCCAAAGTTTTGAAGGAAGAAAACAAAGAATTTGAGATTACCACAGGTTGACGTCTCTTCCTCTTCAGTAGCTGTCGACAATGCATCTTTTTTTTATTTAGAAATCATAAAAAAGACGACAGTTACTTGTCTTTTTCTCCATGGCCATTCTATTTAAAATATACATTGTTCAGAGTGCAGCTTTTAAACATTCCGAGACAAAACCGCTCGAGTACGTCACTATTGTATGGTGTGCCCCCCAAATGAGTTCAACATAACATAACATATAACATAACATAGTTTATTGTTATAATATGATACAATTTACAGATCTGTTTAACGTTTAGCCTGCCAATAGCTATAACGCTAGTCGAGGCAGGCTAAAAACGAACGATTAAGTTACAAAAAGGTGAAATATGAAAGGAGGTGTGCAAAAAACAACACAAATAGTGATAAATTACTTGTAGGAAGGTAATTGCTATATTCACTAGCGAATACTGTAGTACTTAGTAAGATACTGTGAGATTTTGACACAGAAACATGCCGTTATTGAAAACGTTTAGCGATTTCAATATAGTAGCCTTTAGCTATAGCATGTAAATTTTCGAGTAGACCTGACTTATTGCTTTTTTGAAAGCTTTTTTTTGATGAATTTATAATATGAGCAGGCATCTGATTCCATAGACGTACGCCAACACGTGAAAAGGAGTTTTTCTGGGTGTTGAGACGGGAATAATTAATGTAATAATTTTCACTTGAGGAGTTCTTACAGTTATTGGAGTTAATTTGTTTGCATGATCTTCATGCAATGGACTTTCACACCGAGATCTGAGGCTTCAAGCAATTAAACATTAGACTAGGGTGACCACTTCCTTTGCAATTGATGTGGAATATATTTATATTGTTTTTATTTTATATGTTAAATTCAAATTTCTTGACTAAAATTTGTGTTTTACATAATTTCAATGATTGATAATTCAATTACCGCAGTTAAATCAAGATTCATCTGTACAATTTGTTAATTAAAAAAAGAAAATAGTGCAAAATATTTGTAATCTGTAGACATGTACTTTCTCCATAATGGGTAACAACTCCTTTCAGCAAAACACTCGTGCAAAAATAAATACATTTTAATGACTGTTAGCTATGAATAAAAAGGGGCCAGTGAAATTTTCAACAGTTAAAAAAATCTTCTCCAACAAAACCTTTATCGCCACATATCTTCCCCTATCAAAAAGTACCAATATAAAAGCAAATCTCTCTTCCCTCCCCCTCATAATGTTTTTCTTCCACTGACTCATCAGTAATAGTTGTTCCCCCAATTCCGCGTTCTATATAAAGGACTCGCTTTGTTTTTTAATAACAAGAAGAATGAATATAAAACAAATAAAAGATAAAAATAAAATTCGGTTGCACGAACTAAAAACGTTTTATTTTATTCGTTTTATGAAGCCAACCGCGGGGAACTTTATTAAGGATGCCTGGTCTGCAATCCTGCTAAAGTGCTTCAAGTTCAACTAATAGCACCAGCAACGAATTGTGATTGTCATTACATATTGATTTGATTGTGAAAATCACATATATTTAGAACTTTTCCTAGCACATACAGTTTGAGGAAGCTTTTAGGAATGAAATGCTCGATGAACGATGTTAGTCTTGTTGCACAGAAATTGATTACAACTAACAACAAATCACACTGACAAGAGCACCAAGCTTATACTAGATCAGTTCAGTGATTTTTGTATTAGCTCACAAAAAATGTAATCAGTAATTCCTGACCAACAAAAAGTATACGTGGTTTATAATTTTGAAAACCTCACCTCCTCTTCTATTTGAAGCTATTTCCCCCTAACTATAAACACAGTAACCAACCCTCCCCTCCCCCACACTCTATTAGCCATACAGAATGAACAGTTCATTAATTCGTAATGATGCTAATAATAACTTGTTAAAAACCTAAATGCGTTAAGTTTATTATAAAACTAACAAACTGATTTGACTGAGAACCATAGACCAATTACATAACAGTTCATCTTTTTAATTCTAAAGTGCCTTGAACCTCAGCTCTGGCAAGTATTTGCACTGTGGATTAAGGTTCACCAGAGGTGAAAAGGCCTTGTATCCAGGAAAAAATTAGTTAAATATTGTTTTTCCCAGGACTTGGGGAAAACATGTACCGGCTCGAACTGTATCGATTCTCCGGCTACCTGTTAACCTGTTTAAATTGTATAAAACGATAGAAAGTTATAGAAAATGTAAATAAAATTGATTATATCTAATATGCCAATTGTATCCACAAAGAAAATGCCAACACAACGGTAACCGTCCATAACAAACGCATGCACAGTGAATAGCCTCCAGTAAATTCAATTTTAGCAGGACAAACTCAATTCAGAGCTAAAAGTGATCTTTTCATTCATTTTATTACTTTCTTCTGTTCGTTACGGTTAAAGATAAGACAAAGGAAAGCTGTCAAACTGAAAAACTATTCCTTTTTCATCGCAAATCTTGTTATTCTTTTTTGCCCAAAGTTCTTTGTACTCAGCAACGAATATCTTAATGTCTAGACTAATTATCTTTTAAAGAACACGTAGCTTGGGGCATTTCCTTTGTTGAGTTCTGAGATGAGTTCTTTATAACTATTTCATCGTTTTGTATCCGTTGGTTTGCGCTGAGAGAAGAAACGAAATTGATTGAGTGTGGAGTGGAAATCATTATGGAAACGTTGGTCTGGAGCTGATATTAATAAATCCTATGCGTCCTCTTTTTGTTGGATTTGGGTGGAGCATCATCGATGGGACATACAGATCAAAAGTGGAGAAAAAGTTGTTCTTTGTAATAGCTTCGATGCTAGGCTGCTATAAATGAAACCAGAATCGCTAGAAATAGGTCTAACGAAACATTTGGTGACTAACTAAATTTCAGTTGAAAGTATTTGGTGATTGTAATGTTCGTGTTGATAAACATATGCTGCAAAAATTCTGTCATCAAAATATAAAAACTGCAAATGTTTTGCCTTTTGGCAAAAATATCAAAAAAAAACAGTAATATTTTCTGAAACAAAGAGTTGCTTTGTAAAGATTTCTCACAACTGTTCAATGTGTCAGTTTCTTTCACTGATAAATTTTATTATGGAATAAACCCACAAACCATATAGTCAGTAAAGATTATAATATTCGAGCTAATTGAGGTTTGTCGTTGTTACTTTGTGATAGTTTGCAATTGAATGCGTCACAACATTCATGGCTTAACAATGACTTTCTAGAATTCTTCGACGATTGATGAATAGTCAGTCCGTGATGCTGAGAAAATTATCCAAAATGTATATCTGGATAAGTTCGAAGTAATTTAAATGATTCCAGAAGCCATTTTTACCTCACAGAAGTAATTATTCTCAATATTACCTTAATTCCTACGCACCAGTAAAGCAAACAACTTAACCTCAATGATTTTCTTATGGAATTAAAATTTGTTTACAAAAAGTTTGAAATATATCAAAAGTATTAAACTAAATCCTGATGACGTACAAGTACAAATTAGCAGCTTATGGTGTTCGTCATTCAGATTTGCCTCGTTGAATATCTGACTGAATTGCAATGCCTCTTGGTATAATTTTTCACTGATTTCTCTTCATTAAACGATATTTGTGAAAGAGTTGTGTCAGTTCCACGGTATTTTGGAACAAAAATTCAAGACTCATGATGAATTTACCGCTGTAATAGAAAGATTATTGGTTAGCAAATAGAAACCACATGTGGCAGTCTGGAGGTGTTGTAAGAAGAGAACAAGAAAAGTAGATGATTGGCTTTGGGAAGATAATTACGAAACACGAAAACCGAGTTGAAAAAACATGATCGGCACATACAAAGGCGAGAATTTTGCAACTTAAGGCTAACTTTTATAGATGCTTACTTCATTGAGCGTTTATTTGCATTGCTTTAATAAACTGACATATTCGAAAACATAAATAATAAACACGAAAATTCCACACCTACACAGACTGCACCTTTCAAATCTTGTCTCATTTTGGAACAGTTAGTATTTAAGATAACATTGTATACGATTAAACAGAAAAACATTTATACTAAAATTGCAGCTGTTAAAATTTGTAAGGTAAAAACGTTGATCTAACTAAGTTTTGTAACCTATCCTTTCTTCAACGAAAACTTGGAGCTACTTGGGAATCACACACATCGTTATAACGCTTTTCTCAGTTGACAACCATTATTTTGTTCCTAGAAATCTTTAACACCTTATCATAATCCTATACTGTGTTAACTAGATTTCCCTTTAATCCTTTCACTGTCTGTAGTTCGGTTATCTACTCTAGCTTTCTTTGTAACCTAACAACAGCACATAATAACGCTGCGATGCTCTGCTATCACTTACAGTTACAACCAAAAGGTTAGTTAGCTACACGGCTGGACTTATTTTAAGCTTCCAATACAAACTTTATGTCAGTTCGAAATCTTTTGACTAGAAAATCTAAAATTAGATCGAATCCTTTGTCTATGTTTTTTATAGAAGGGTTTCTGCTGTAACAATCTAAGCGTTCCCATTATATTCATCGAACCTTTCGTTAAAGATTTGAGCGGCGGAATTGTTAACACAACACAATCTCTTTAAGAGGAAAACGGGGATATTTTGTCACTTCGTTCATGCTATGATGTTACTTTGTTATCCAGGTGGAGTACCTCCACGTAAACAGCGACGAGAGCGGACAACTTTTACTAAAGCTCAGCTGGAGATTCTGGAAGAGTTGTTTGCTAAAACTCGCTACCCTGATATATTCATGAGGGAAGAGGTAGCAATGAAGATAAATCTTCCTGAGTCTAGAGTGCAGGTACGTTTTGTAAATAAATCTCTGCATATAAATTTCCTATATTTAAGATCATTTGAAAAACTGCAACTTAAAACACATTCATTAAAAGTTGATTTATGAAGCGAAAAATTCAAAATTCAGTCACTTGCGTCAAGTGAAAGCCTATTCAGTTTAGACTTCGATTCCTTAATCTGTTAAAAACACTACACATTGGTAACGGCGAAATCTTCAAACCCTTATAGCAAATTCATTACCTTATTCAAAAGATAATTTACAGTGAAGCTATTTCGATTTTTATGTTTTTTATTAGTCGTACAAAAATATCGTAATCGATTCAGTTACTTTTTTCGCTATAGCGAGGAAGGCTAAAAGCTTTTTAGTTAACTGCTATTTATTCCTTTGGTTGAACTGATGATATTTCAAAGTTTATGTGTTTAGTCTTTCCAAAGATCCAGTAAAACGTTTTTACCTTTTCACAATTTTCTCAAAGAGTTTTCTTTTAGGTAACAAAACGTCTTATATGCATTTTTTAAGTAAGAGCCTCCCGCGACTGTTAGAAAGAGTCGAAATTGAGATATGATGAAATATATCAAAATTATTACCTTTTGTATACGAAAACCTAAGAAATGTAAACTAAAATGAACTATTAAAAAGTTAAATAGAGTAATTATATAAATATATTTTTCTAAAGCAGCTAAAGGTCTTCAGTTTAAAACGATTATACACACATTGCTGATACGAACTCAAATCAGAACCTTTCTTTATATGAAGGCCAAAGCATCTCAGCTCTTGCAAGTTCATCCGCTGGTAAAAATAACTGTTGAGAGCTGATCGTTAATTAAAAATGCTTCAAGAAATATCTTTCCGCAAATTTCAAGATATGATAACACTGACCGGAAACAGCAATATATTATTTGATGTTTTTATAAAATCGGGAAGATTGTTTTCAGTAGAGTACCCCTCCTACGCAATACCTCGTTGCTGTTGAAAACGTCTTCTTATGAAATCATTTTGCTGTGTTTATTTTGCATTTTCATACTTACCATGAAAGTTTAACTGTTATTGAGATGACAAAGAACAGTTTTTTTCGTGTTGTGTTGTATTGCATTACTAAAAAAGCACAAGAAAGTAGGAAGGTCAGAAAGTTATCAAAGACTGCCGCCAAAAGAAGCCGAAGGAAATGTGTTTTATGTTGCCCAAGGGTGCTGAACAACTTTTAACCAAAATTGTAGGATTCTAAATTGCGGTTTATAATTAAGTTTTGTACTTTTTGGGTCAAATGTAAGTTGCTTTCAAATGGAATACTACACTGAAACATGCAATCTTCTCCTTAGACTTAGTTAGGTTACAAAAATTTGTTTTTGAAAAACGTAAACTTTTGTCCGTGTCAAACATTATGGAAAGTTATTTGAAACTTAACGCGGCACAGATAAAACCTTTACTTGACACAGCAGAAGAAACTGAATATAGTCATGTTATATTCACTTTTATTTAATATTGTGTGTCTTGAGTGACATTGAACCGGACCTAACTGGAAATAATGACCGTTTTCATTAAAGAAAGAAAAACGGGTTTTGTTGTGTTGTGCCTAATATCACTTTTAAAGAGTGTCTCTTTCCCCTATTATTGCTAAAAAATGTCATAAAATCTGTTAACTAGGTAAACCAAGTTTACAGGATACTAAGTTTACAACTGAAATTTAAGAAAATGAAAAGATTCTTTACTGTTACCCTTTTTCAGTAGTTTTTGGTTTCATATGACTTTGTTTCTTGTTTTTAATCTAACAGAGACCCCACAAACCAAAAAGCTGATCATTTGGAAAATATTTTGTGACCCATTCAATACATTTCCGTTAATGAAGTCAGTCAAATTAATTTGTATTTAAAAAAACAAAATACCATTCAGTGTACTGCTGTCACTGGTAGAAGGCTTTGCTTGATGATTAATCTTAGTTGAGACGTCAGTATAACAAGGAAATAACGAGAAGGCCCACGCACCATGTCCAGCACACTCACTGTTTGAGGTCGCGAATGGATACCTTTCTTTTAACAAAGTCCTTGAGACAATTTGTCGCATTTGGCAAAGAATTTAAGTTGCTAATTATCCAAAACAACGTTGGCTATTTCAAAACAGGCCAAATAATTTCGTTTGCCTTGAGCACGTGTCCTGTCATTATAGTGACCTCCGAATAACAGCAGCTCGTGTGATTGGCAAACCTAAATTATCAAAGCAACGGGAAATAGACTTCTCCCTTCCTATATTTAGAAATGACTAGACCTCGTTTGAGTTGAGTTTTAACGTGTTGTTTGAGTTCAAAAACATGGCTGGATTACCTAAAAATAAATATTACGTCGGCTTTCGACAAAAGATCCAAGAAGACCAAAAGTTTTGTAATTTTAATTTAAATTTCAAATTTATTTTCATTTCCGTTTTGCGTTACAGATTCTAGTTTTTCAGTATTTTTTTAAAGTTTTTAATTGAAATAAAATAAGCGTTTCAACCTTCATTATTGTAAAAGGAGCGAGGCTAAAATATAAAGAATAAAAAATTATTAAAATTTGAAATCATGAAAAGGTATTAGTATATATAAGATGTAAACCTTTTTGCCAACGAAAGGTAGTTGTAGGTTGGCCTTTTTACATAACTGATCATATCCTTTGAATTAAGGGATTGATACCTCTTACAAAAATGGTTAACAGAATCAACAACCAAATTCTTACTCGAACTTTTAGTATGTAACTACAACAACAACAATATTTCCATAGAATAATAAAAAGAGAACTACATAATAAAAGCATTATATATAATGCATAAGTAAAACTGTTTGTCCCTCAAAAAACGTGACTGATGTGTGAGAGTATAATTCATAACTTCTCTCCAGTTGTGAAAGCTCAACATAATTATGAAGTATGCTAAAAATTTAATTTTCAGCATTTTTTCTTGTCTTTTATCAAATTTATGGCGTTGTCATTACTAAGCTGCTTTACCCTACTAAACTAAAACAAGAAGGGAAACTTATATAAGAACGCTTCAAGCAGAGCGATTCGGGCTATGAATGAAAAGAAGTTCTACTCATTTTGCTTTACTTAATGTCGTTTTTTTGTTCAGTCAACAGCAGCCTTTAGGGCAATTCTGAATTAAAAAATACTCACAGAACGAAAGAATTGTTTTAAACTGTTTAAGTTTTAGCTCGGAAAAATATTAATATATGATATAACGAGAAAAAGACGCAATAAGCCATATTGCCTTAAGTATTGGATTTTGACAGATCTATCACCCTAGTACTCAGTGCTACCAAATATACCAAGGGATCATCGGCTACTTTTTATCGATTACCAAAACCTAACTGGTGCCGAGGCAATACTACTTCTTTTTTGCCCCTCAATCAATACTTGGAAACCTTTTTCACATGTTCTTGTTTATGTAGTGCTTACAATCACCTCCTTGTTATAATATACAGTGTAAGAGTATGTTCTTTTTCATTTTTGAGAGTGTGTTATGCACTTTAGAAATGTATGAAAAGAATGAAATTTTACACAATGTTGAAATTCCCAATTGCACAAACAGAAGCCTGGGATTCCATTTCACCTGATTTTAGACGTACTAAGTGATGCAAAATACAAAATGGTTTGTGGAACTACTGCAAGCCAGATACTCATCCGCTTTCCTCTGTAGAACCTTCAAATATTTTTGAGGTAATTTCATTAGTTTACACATCTTTGCATCAATATAACTCTATGCACACAGTTTAGGCATCCTGCCAATGAACAGTAACTGATTTGTACATATATAGTTAAGGTCTATACGGATTTCAATCTGCACTAGTATCTTGGGCTTAATCGAAGGCCATTCCTATAGCGTTAGTAGTGACAAAAACTAAAACCAAATTCATTTTATTTTTCTCGTCCAGGTTTGGTTCAAAAACAAAAGAGCAAAGCTTCGGCAGCAAAGCAAGGGACAAACAAAAGCAGAAAAGCCACCAAAACGAAGATCCCCACCTCCCCCTGATTCGTCATGCAAGACAACACCATCACCTCCACATTCACCATCATCCTCCCCCCTGGTTCATCATCAGAACCAACATCAATCTCGACAATTTCCAAACTACAGCAGTCCGATGTCTAGTTGGTGTAACGAGCAAAGCATGACGGGAGCGTATGGAATACAGAGACCAAGATACCCTCCAACAAACGTTATAAGTAGCACTATGAATCCCTCGACACCAGTCTTCATGCCTCCACCGCCGCCACCACCTTTGTATCATCACTCGCCCCAGGATTACTCGTACATGTCTAATAATGGTCACATGAACAGTAATATGGCAATGAATGGGAACATGCCGAACATCCAACACTATCTATGACATTACAAATTACCGAGTTGAAAATCACTTAGTGAACTTTAGTCCTGAGGAAGCATTCGTGTGACCTGATGTTCTTCTTGCAGGAACTGGTGAGACGATACAAATCCTTGATAACTGATAATAAATCAAAAGCTTCTCGAGCACCATTTATTAGTTACAAGAATTCAATCACCTACCAGCCCCTTTGTGTAATGTTTACTGTTTTCGATCAGTTTCCAAACCAGTACTAATTTTTTAGAAAATAAATCCTATTGGAGCATTTGCACTTAAAAATCATTACACGTGGCAACGATCAAACTTCAACTAATGCAAAAATAACCTGAAAGACAGAGGCGTTGTGGGCGGTGATTGAAAATCTCCTCTTTTACCTTTTTCTTCTGCTCTTTAACCTCTTCTTTTTTTCTCTTTCCCTTCTCCTTCTCTTCCTTCATCGCCCCTCCCTATTCCTCCTCATTTTCCCTTCTCTTCTTCCTTCTTCCTCTCC
>JAOCPT020522483.1:0-11787 GCA_026546935.2 Palythoa grandiflora
AGCTCCCGAACGAAGCCAACCGTCAACTTACAAAATTTCAACCCTGCGGGGTAGCGTACGGGGAAAATCTACTTCCTAGTGACGAAAGCCATTGTACCAACATCCAATCACGCGAGGAACAAATTTTTAAAAAATACACCTCGCGTGATTGGATTGCCAGTCAGGGATGCGCATATCTTCAGTGAAGCAATTCCCATTGTCCTCACTGGCAATTCCAATATTCCTCACTGACAAGCAATTCAAAGGCCTAAAAACTTCCTTTACAGCTTCTCGAGCTTCTGAGGGCTTTGAAGCAGAATCATTGAGTCAGCAATGGGAAATAACTTCTACCAAATTGTCACCATGCTGGTGACAGAGATTGTTTACCTTGACAAATATTTCTGTACATCTCTCACGAGTTTTTCTCTTTTTGTAGTCGGGTACAACGGTAAGATGGCCTTTCTGTTTTACATTCTTTAATCGGTGAAGATGTATGCTTGGGCCTGAAATCGCCGTTTTTATAGGGGCTTCTGTAATTGGCCCGATGATGCGATTTTGAAATTCACTTTTGGCGCACACGCGTTTTTCCACATCCTCAAGATCAAAGAAATTTATTAATGTTTTTGCCTGCCTGATAACGTCTTAATTCTCCTTCGTATGTCCATGAAGATCCTTGGGTCGAAGCAGAATAACAAGCATGGTAAATGGTGTGCCAAGACTCACAACCCTCCGTAGTTTGGATTGTTCATTGGTGCATATGCCGTTTCCCATCTTTGGCTTCAATGTTCAAAGCAAATTTGTCCGGGAATACTTTGTCAACAGAGGAGTCTCAATTCTTCATTCAGGTATTTGCCAAGTCTTTTCATCGTGTACATACCGCAATTTACTTTGGTCAAGGCTTTTCGAAAATACTGGTGTAAACGAACTCGAAGATGAAGTTTGCGAGCTTGCAAACTGTATCGCAGAATATGAGGCCAAAGGTGAACAAACATGCTTCAAATTTAGCGCCTCTCTATAATCCATTCTCAAAATATGATTTGTAATGCGATTCCGGTTGGGAGTTGGAGTCTGGTTTTTGCAAACGTTCCTCGTACACTTTCCAGCCACGCTGGTGTTAACCACAAGTGACAGATGTATTAAGGAGAATCCTAAATTCAAAACCGCAAGGTATTTTTCTTGCTCAGTGTGACATTTTGGCAAATATGCTGCCTCTCTAGCTTATAATGGAGCAAATCACGCATGAACTATTACAAATATTACCTTATCTCTGATGCAAGAAAGTTCATGATTTACATTTTCAAAGCAGCCCTCTCAAAATCTGAATTTTTTTCTTGCTCAGCATCGTGTCATTATATGTCTCTTCCCCGTTTCTTTTTCCGATGTGGTTAACACCTTTAGGAGGAGTCTGCCTCTTTTACAAGGGGATTTCGAAGCTTGGCAGGATCGGGATTTTGATTTGCTAAGATGTATTCAATGTGTTTCTTCTGTGTTGCCCAAATCAAATCATTTATAATTTGATCTCGTTGGCAGCCAGCTTTCAATGCAAATCCATCAATGCTTCTTACTACAGGAATGGTTCCAACTAATCCACTCTCTGCTTGTGGTTGAGTATGTGCCATAGCCATTTCATTGAAACCCTGAAGAAACTGCAATATGATTCCAGATCGAAGTGTGTACGACATTCATTTATCCCTGGATATGGTATCAAGGCTTGGAATGGGGATGTTGAAGCTGTTTATGTCACATCCTGACCATCTTCCTTTGTCTTCTCGTGCTGGTCCCATCAGTAATTGAAGAACACGCTTTTTTCCTACTTTACGAATAGATCGTAGAAATTAAGTTATAATGTAACAAAACTTTTCAGTCTAATAATTATTCTGATTTTGGTGTCTCCTGTTGTTTTGAAAGGCGGGAATACCATCTAGAAAGTAGTTCTGGCAGAAGTCCTTTGACTGTAAACAGGTTTGCTCTGTGGACATTGTTTTCCCAGAAGCTGATTCTCCCAATAAATAGGGTTTTCTCTGACCAGAGAACAAAGTCACAGTAGATACGTAGTGGAGCTTGTACCTACAAAAAAAGAAAAAAGATATATATTGAAAACATGCTCCAGCCTTGACAGTGTTGCAATTTACAAATTCTTAAACTGTTTCATTCTTAAAACCCGTTCATAACAAAATCTGGCTATGTAAATATAATTTTGTTTTATCAGTAAACATACTCTCAGCACATACTTACATAAAACATCTCGTGAACATGATTTAATGAATTGTAATAATAGTGAGTCTTCAAATGTAATGTAGGAATTTTTTGCTTTAAACATTTTATCTGTATCTCATAAGTTATCTGCATACCTGACAAAATAGGCACTGAAACACAATGGCCTCAAATGAATAATAAAAATTATAATTAAATCATTTATATCAAACATATTACATTTACAATATGTCAGTTCCCTAGGTTTTAGACATTGAAGTCTACCTAAAACATTGAAAACAGAAATAATAAGCAACACATCTTTTAGCTTTCACTAACCAATTGATACCTTAACCTCACAAACTCCTTCACTGCAACAACCATCAGGTTTTGCACCAATGAAACCATGTGGTCTGTTGATGAAGAACCCAGACTCTGAAAACTTGTGTCTGCTCTTTTGAAATGTAATGTAGTGCATTCGAGCAGTTTTTTCATGTGAACATCCCGATTTTGTTGCATCTGTACTAAATTTTGCAAGCTCAGGATGACAGATACTCATTATGAGACTACTTGATGTCTTTTCAGCGTTGTTGTGACATGCTGATTAATTTAAACTTAGAAACTGTAACTCCGCCTGTTCTCATTCTAAACCAGATTCTGCTATTGGACTGCATTGTTGTTTGTTCTTTTTCTTTCTGTTGTTGTTGTCACTGAATAGAGTGTGAGCTTTTCATTAGCTAGTGTCTCTAATTTAGTAAAGTCGACATCTGACATCAAGTCAACATCTGACAGTTCCTTGTCAAAGCACTCAGTTGGTAGACTAGGGTCAAGAGATCTTGGAACATAATCATCGGAAAATTCATCAGTCAAATGTAGACAGTTGTGTAGGAGTGGGAGCAGGAACTTTGTTCTCTCATTTGAAGTTTTACAGTTCTGTTGTTTGGATACTTTTGAAAGCAGATGTCCTTAATTCAACCGTATGGAACTTTGCTGACGCCAGAAGGGTTTAGTATCGGTAACAGTTAGTGAATCTCTTTTCTTTACGCCAGCTTCGATAGCCCACAACAATGATGCTATGTGCGAGCAACTTTCACCAAGGCTGGCCATGCAATCGCAGTGTGCAGACAATATGTTCCCATTTTTCTCGCTTATTATCCATGGAATCAGTGCATGGTTTCTCTGACATTCTTTGAGAGTGAGTGACCTGTAGAGAAATATCTGATATATTAGTGTAAATAAAATAATATATTGTTTGCTAAAATTAAACAATAAATGATCAACGTGACCGCAAAAATCAATCGCCATCTTTGATTTTACCTTGCCAATGAGTAGTCGATTTTGGCCAAATTCTTTTACTAAAACTTCATGAACCCAACCATTTGCAAAGTCTTGGTAGCAGGAGAGACTTTTGTAATTTTTCAGCTGTTCTTAGGTGTGGGTACTCGGCGAAAACAGTAAGAACATTCCCATGTCGATGTAGGATATGTTCAGCCATAAATTGACATCGTCTTGCCATTCATTTCGTGGCACTTTGAAGGGATCAGAGCCATCAATACTGTAATTTCTTGCGATACCCTTATTACATGAAATTTTCGCGACACGTTAATTTCGCGAATTTCGCGATTTAAAAAGAATCGCGAAATTTAAGTGACGCGAAAATTAAATGTCGCAAAAATAACATAACGCACATTATGTCAATAATTAAAACAGCGACTTTATTACCATTACACACGTTTATAACAATCATTTTGAGCTATTCTGTGGTAATGCTCTGGTCCTCTTCATCACTACTACTTTCCGTCTCCACTCCAGGTAACACTTCTTTTGTACAATCCTCAAACTTTCCATTCACTGGCTCCTTGTAGTGCTGTTCCACTAGTTGCTTAAATCTTTCAAAGGCTTCAATGTTTTTGGTACATGCCCCCATTCTTACTGTCGCCTCTACAAGAATCTCCAAGCCTCCTTTTATGAGTGGCGGTCGTTGAAAATGTGCATCCTTTACTGTCATGGAGACATTTTGACATGATCTCACGTGGTAAATGACCAAGTGTAACATTCGATAGTTGTTTGGGAAGCAATTTTGTCAATCTTGTTTTCAGCAGGACACTCATCACACATGCTGTGGCATTCATCCGTGTATCCCGTTCTTTCAACCGGATTGACCCAGCAATAGCCATAATCAGCAGCCATGTAACAGATTTTTGCCGTTTTTCCGGTTGTACACGTTGTAAGGAGAAATGCATAAAAATAGGTGCTCTCTCTTTTCATTCTTTACAAAGCTCTTCGAATTTAAAATTAACTAGGTCGTCCTTTGATGAGTGGTTCTTTGGTCGATTTTTAGCAAAATTAACACTTTTTCTATGACTAGATTGGATATTTGCGGACCGGCTGGCGGACCGTGCAAAAGAGATTTCCCAAGAGCTTCATATTCCGGCGATAGTGTCTTGTTAACTTTTTTACTGGGATAGTTCACTAAAAGTTTAACTTTTTGGGAGAAATTCATGTGGAGTTGTTATCGGAGTTGAAGTTACAGGCGGAATGAACGATAACTGTTATGCTAATGTTTTCCCAATTAACTGTCTCCCAGAGTATTGTGGCAAAGTATTTGCCAAAGGATTTCCCAGAAATGAATTTGAATGCACAGCTACCGAAGATGGCTAAAAAGAGGTATATAAGTGCAGAAGAACAAGCGATGGGTTTGTTCTGAATCGAATTGTCAAATCCGAGAGATTTCAAAGCAGGAATGCGAGTATCATATTCTTCTCTTCGCGAAGCATGCCTTTTAAATCTCTGTTTGGTCGTATATTTCTTCTTTCGCCGTTTCAACATGTTTGTAAGCTCGGCCAACTTCATTAGTCTTTTGTAGCACTTTCCACAGTTTAATAAATCTCCAGAACTTTAAATCAACTTTGTTTGCTGATTCAATGAGATTGGAAATTTGGACAGCGCTTTTGCCAAAAACTTTATATTTTCCAACAGAAGCAATCAGAAATAACCCACACGGAATACACTTAGTTTCGCATTCAACAATCTTTTTTGGTGTATCCTCCATAAATGTAAATGTTGCAAGCCGATGGAAAATTTCGAAAATCACAAACATGTTCTTCGCGGGGAGTTTTAGAACGGATAAGTTGATTGGATGCTGTCAAACAATGCCTCGATTTCTATTGGCTCACGATTTACAATGGGAATGGAAATATTCAACGGTGTGAAGCAGGCTTTGTGTGGGGGAAGTAAGGTGAGTCACACTAAGACGGCTGTGAAGGATGCATAACTTGCATTGCCCTTACTAAAATTTTGAGGAACTCACATTCCGCACACTAGCCTCCCCATTATTAAACTAGGTATACATAGCTGACATTTGCTCTGTGCCATCTGCATGCTTCTTTGCTTCTCTGAACAGATTGGAATTAAAGTGAATGGCAGCCAAAATGTGTCTGTAAGGGAAATAAAGTAATTGGCTATTTTGTTTGGCCTCACAAGGACAAAGTTTTTTACTTCATTACTGTACTTTAAATAAGCAAACCCCCTTTCAAGATATTAGGTTATTAGGTTATTATGTTAGCAAATTGCTATAAACACATCTTTGGGTCTGATAAAGTGATGAAAATAATCTCCATCACAAAAAAAACTAATTTAATATAATTTATTATATAGCTTATAAACTTTCCAGTGTAGGTGAAAGCTATCACCTTTAGTACAAAATGATTTGTAACTGAATGGAAGCCCTCCAAGCAGCTAGTTTGGTCCAGGAGAGAGGCTGCTGGATTCTATTCTTTAGGCTTGATTTGGTCATTACAGCACACATTTTATTATAAACTGGTGAATCTGAATGAAACGAACAAGTTTAGTGCAGTGGGTAGCTTTACATTTTTTCAAATATTCGACTCTCTACCTGAAATTTTGGTGGATAGTGAAGGTGTATAAATGAGAAGAATTTTGAATTCAATTACCAAACCGTCCTCCCAACCGTGTGAAAGTGTAGCTTCGATTATCAGTTTTGTGATTGCAGCTTATTTCATATTCACGAGAGATCTCTTTCAAAATTTGTAGTTGTGAAATCATTGTGATTAATTAAAAGTTTAGAGAAAAGGAAAACGATGAGGTAAACATTTGTTAAAGTGCATCTTATTCTAAGCTAACCTTTCTCCTTCCATTGACGATCGATTCAAATTTTCTACTTAGGAGCTGCTCTAGTGCTCTGAGTGTCTCTTATCAGACATTGCGCACAGATAACATAAGAGACAAAATAAAAACAGAGTAAACTACAAAAATTATTTAATTTCAGCTACGGTTAGAAATTACCACCATGTTATCTCGCAATATATGGCATTTTTGCGAGGGGAAACCCATACATTCGAATCTTAGACCACTGATTTCCCTACAGATGAGAAGGCTATTAGAATAATAACGTCTTCTGACTTCTACGCTCATTCTGGTCTAAAGCTTGATTAGTAAAAAACGTAAAGCTTAATTAATGAAACACACCCTACTACTAGAATTTAAACACGAAACAAATGGTCAAAGAAAAACTAGATGCTTTGCTACAGTTATGAAAACATCAATTAACGTTCGAAATACACGACCACTTGACATAGAGTAGAGTAGAGTAGAATAAACCTTTATTTAACAACGGGTAAGATATCAGTTAAAAACTATTGATAAATTTTTGTATTTTAAATACATATTAAAATTTACAATGGTAAAACATGAGATTAAAAAATTCTACAATGAGGAAAATCAAGGAATCTGAGGCATATTTTTCAAAAAAAGTTGCATTTCTTTCAGATCTAGGCAAGCTGTTCCATAGAATTGCTCCACTATACCTAATAGATTTCTTAAAGCCTAGCCTAGATAAAGCCTTCATGTGCGACGATTTCAACGTGCTCGGAGGTCACGGATCTCCCCTTGCTGATGGACTTCGAAAAGGTGGTGTTAATCTTGTCTTGCAGCATCCTGGGGAGTCTGTGGCTCCGAGTGCCTATGTCGGCCCTGCCGCTGCTGTCGACGTCATCACCATCTCCATCACCATTGCTGTCTTGTCTTGATGTCAATCTGGGATTGGTCGTTTGTGGTGTCCCCAGAAATAGTTTGCTAGCGCCGGCGACAGGCCCAGCGCTAGGTGACATGACATTACCCTGTGGCTGAGTCACCGAGGCAATCACCGACATGGCCTTTGAAGTGGTTAATTGACCTCATTTTGAATACTCAGCACATTCTTGGTTGAACCCTTCATCCAGACGCGAGTGTTCAGCAGCTGAGCAATGCTGTGGGCAACTACGTCTGCATAATTCGTTTCTCTTGACGATTCGTCTCTGATGCTGTTGGCCAACGATGGACAGACCTTCCCATCGGATCACGGAGAGCACATGCTTCACTGCTGGTAACACAGCTCTGGCTGTTGAATCAGATTCTTCCAGTAGGGGGTTTAGGGCAATTTTGTATATAAGGCCAAAGAATCTAAAACCACTAAATTTGGAAAGTTTATTTATAATCCAACATTTTGATACCAGAACCATGTCTGTCAGACCAATGCAAAAAAAGTTATGAGTTTTTCAATATTATAATTTTGACATTTTTTGTAGAAAAACGATTGCCATACTAAGTCTTATATTCTTGTGTTCCAAAAATGGCACCACTTCACATAGTATAAGCACATAAAACACTCGTATCTTTTTCAATTTTCATTGTATTGCAATGAAACTTTCAGGAGTTGTAGAAAAAGTAAAATGCTTCTAAGTGATATAATCTAATTAATTGTCTTAACAGGTTGCCATAGCAACAGTTAAAAGTACTGATTTTGAGACGATTTTAAAGAAAATCTGAATGGATTACCTGAAAACTTTTATCTAACATTGATTTTGTGCATCAAGGATTTGTGAAAATGTTAATGCAAATGCCTACAAATATTGGTTTCCATGGCAACCATGCAACCTAATAAATTCCTGATTAATAAACCTGTACTAGTGTTTAAAGTTGCTACACTACATTCAACTATGTCAAGTGCAAATGTCATACACTAACCATAGTAGTATAATTAGCTACAGTGTTGGTTTCCATGGAAACCTGTTAATATAATTTGTGCTCTTAACAATGGAAAAACTATTAATCTGTAATATGGAAACGAAATAATGGCAATATATAACGCACTTTTTTACTTTTTTTAACTCTAAACTATATCATCATTGTTGAACTGAATTTTATCTGCTACCTTAGTATAGTTACATATTTACATCTATTCGCTCAGTTGGATTTGGAAAAAAACGTTTTGATGTAATTGTCTAGTTTTCAAATTACTTAAAAAGGCATGAAAAAAAATGCAGGAAATTTTCTTATTCAAGGCTGTCAATTATGATTAAGTCGTTGTTTTTCAGATCCGCAAGTAGTGACATTTCCCACTCTAGGTCGTCTGGTTCAATGTCATACTTTATTAGGTATTCAGTCTTAAGAGTTTTGAGTTGTCTTTGTAATCTGTCGAACTGCTGCATCAAACCAGTCTTGAATATCTCGATCATCGCCTTCTATGCAATTATGCTGTACCCTTTTGCCAACTAAAAGTTCTGGCTGTGCAACAGCCGTGGCAGTTAATTCTTGCTTTTGTTTATAGCTATTTTCTTCCGTTGTTCTCGCAGCTTTTGAACACACTTTAATTTTTCTTGTTTAAGTTTTTCTGTACGATCTTTTTTTGATAAATAAAAAAAAGGTTTCTTTGTCTTCTCCATTTTCGTCTTCTGTTGAGAGGAGGTGGAGCATGTTTGTTATCAGTACCTCGTTGAGGTGCTTCGTCAAGTCGTCAATTGAGAAGAGAACTCGTTTACCATCAACAGTTCTGCCTTGCTGGAAGTGTTCTTTTGACGGCGAAACAGCTTCAACCACAACTTTCTGAAACTGCAGTTGGGAAACCAATGCGTCTCTCTTCTCTTTTGCAGACTTCAGCTTCTGCAAACCTCGTACTATGTCCTCTGCATTGGTCCATGGTCCTCCAAGTGCAGTGACAGCAGATGTTAGTTTAATCTTTTCTACCCTTAACCTTTGTTCTTTTTGCTTTTTTTCTTGTTGTTTTTTTAACAGCCCCTCCCTTTTTTGTTGTAGGATTTCTTGCTTTCGTTGCCTATATCGATAGCAAATCTTGGTGGCATTAGATCTAACATCCTCCATCATCTTGTCCTTCTCATCCACCGGTATGGAATTAAACCACGCAACTGTCTTGTTATTGGTCCACATTATTAACGCTTCATAGGAAACAGTCCTAGCAAAGGGTTTGGACCACATAAGCAAGTCAAACATGCCAAAATCCCTCTCGGAGGCCATGTTTGTAGCTGGCACGTTCTTCGCCTGTGCTTGCAGGCCAGGAGAAGGGTTGGAATACTTACCACCTGGGAGTTGATCTTTTGCCTGTCTCTCAAGCAGTCCAACAGCTGAAAATCAGCCCTAAGGCTTCTTGTGTTAAAACCTCAATTTGCCACTCCTGGGCTGCAAACAGACTGTCATAGACCTCATCCCAATGGAGTGGGACGGATGCATCATTGAAAAGATTCTCCCCTTCAAGTAATGGTGAGGCGTCTTGACTCCACCCCTGGAACTTAGTTTGCATCTTCTCTAAGAAGGGATTGAGGTGTAGAACAGATATTGCATTCTCAGCAACCCAGAAAAAAGGGCCAGTCACAACTTTGTCTAATATACCTAGAGCGCGAATTCCAGCTAAATTGACTGCCTCTACTATGTCCTTGTTGACGAGTTGTTGAAGGCGATTTAGGGAAGGCAATTTTGATAAAAATCCTTCAATGTGCTCTTTATGAAAGAAGACTGCTGCTGCATTGAAGAATAGTATGTTAAATCTATTGCCTATAAACTGTTCCATCCGATTCCTGCCTCCTCCGACTTCACTGAGGTATGCATTAAAGTCTGAAGTTGCTCCAGCATTCTGGCTTCCTCTTGGATGAAATGCTTCAGAGGATGTTCTTGTCAGTCTATAGGCAGCAGATTCATTTGAAGAAGAAAAAACAAAAGGATTGTTTTACCCCTCGGTGGCAGCTCTTTCAAACAATTTCAGAGCTTTGCTTGCTTCATCTGCCATATTCACGAGCAAATGCATTTTGCAATAGAAGTTGCCCATTTCTTGAAATTTATCGCGAGAGTCCTCATCTAGATTACCCGAGTTGTCAACAACATGAGGCAACAATTTACTTCTTACTGTCTCTAACTGTTCATTAAATGGAGAGTTTATGGGTCCTTGGTCTGACATAGTATTTTTGATTGATGTTATGAGTTCAGCTACTTTTTTAGATGTAGCCGGTTCTTGCTGGCTCTCAGAAAGGGCTAAGGCAAACTCCTCAACACGAAACTTGAATGCATCGACAACACTTCCAGCATCAACTTTTCCCATTTCCAGTAGGCCAATACTATATGTTTCTCCTGCAGGTGCAGTTATCTCAAAATCCTGGTAATGTCGGTGGTACTTGCTGGTACCATCTCCATGTAAGGTGTTACTAAGAAGACTTGAAGGGTCTGTATTTTGTAATATTGCTTTGCCAACTTGTACATCAGCAATATACTTGGCCTCGACCAACAAACGAGAATGAACGGCTTTGGTTGGCAGTCTGTCAATGTCTTTGCCAGCTAACTTTTTTAAAACAATCTTGATGACATCAATTACTTTATTCATTGAAAATGTTCATAGACAACAGCTCCATAATCACCTCTCTAATTGTGTTTGTGTATTTTCCATCCACAAATGAAGTTACTATTTCATCCTCCATTAGTGCCTGAAGTTGCTCGAGTTCACCTTGGGACTGTTGAAGCTCTTTTACCTTACCTCGTATTTCGTGCATTAGTATCTCGTTATTTTCTCTCAAACTATCAACATACTCCATATGTCGGCTGCTCTTTTTTTTTCATGTAGGAAAGAGACTTTTGAAGACTTATTTTTTCCGATTTAAGCGTGCTAACCTCATTTTCGGCATCTTCCCATTTTTTTTCAAGGATTTCTGTTTCTTTTTTTTCTTTGTCGAGCTGAGTGGCAAGTGTTTTCGTTTCTTTTTCAAGTTCCTTAAGTGAATGCTTTTGCTTTTTGATTGTCGATTTTAATCTTTTTTGTTTTTTGTTTACTTTTTTTGGAGTGTAAGATGCAAGTTTTTCCTGAATGTTGTTCAGTTTTTCTGATTGTTCTGAAAATTGCCCTTGCAAAATTTTAAGTTTTTCCTCCAACTTTTCTTTTTCACATTCATGTTTGACTTTTAGACTTACTATCTGATTCGTTATATCACTCATGCGCTCTATAACAGAGTTGTATTCCTTCTCAAGTGCCGAAAAATCATCAGCCAGTTTTTCCTTTCCCTCTGTTATCTGAACGTTCTCCTCTTCTAACTGATGAAATGATCTTTTAAGTTTTGTATTTTCTCTCGTTAAGTCATGAATTGGTTTTTGTTTTTGGTGACATAGCGTCCGCACGAACCTGGGCAGATTTGTTAGGCAAACAAAATAAATTTTCTTTAAAACCTTTCAAAACTTCTGGTTTGCCGTTTCTGCTTAATTTCTGTGCTTTTTTATGAAGAGCGATTAAAGCTTTGTTAAGGTTTTTGGTATTTACCCCAGCTAGATATCCTCTTTCTTCTG
>JAOCPT020522572.1:0-11785 GCA_026546935.2 Palythoa grandiflora
CGATGCAATTGTAAAAATGCACAAAGTAAGCTCGGATGGAGGGAAGATAGTGGTCTGCTTACTGACAAGGAATCCCTCCCCGTTACACAGCTCAGGTTTGGGGATGTGGGCGATTCAGATGAAGACGGTTACTATACACTTGGAAGGTTTAAATGCCATTCACTTATTTCTTCCACGGGTTGGTAAAGATCATTACTTTTAGATTAACAAATGCATTTCTCCCTATCTAAATCCAGTATCAGAAAAAAATGTCTCGTATATCAAGTTTGATTAAATGGTTAAAAACAATGGGGTAACAAGGGGAGAAGTTTTTAGGCCTTCTTCTCGCCAAATTTTTCATAAGATATACTACTCAAGCTAACATAAAAAGAGCAAGCAATAAATCTTTAAACATTTACCAGTTAAACAGCAACCTAATTTTTTTCAGAATTTGCGACAAGCATTTGAATTTAAATGGAAATTCACGGTGAACAAATTTAACTTGTTACTATGTTCTTCCCTCTTTTCTCAACACTATTTTTCTTAATCTCGACCTATTTTTATTATTTCTATAGGTTTAAAGACGTTTCTCGCGTGTCGCCATGTTGAAAAGGCCGACTCTTGGACTAAAAGTCCCCTTAAGTCGCACAGTGTTACACCAAGTCGCATAAAGTTGCCTTAAGTCGCACAAAGTTATTTGCACAAAATTGCCTTACGTTTTAAGAAGGCGTGACTCTCTTTTGTACGGTTTCTCCTTACAGGCCCTAAATTTGCTTTAAGTTGCGGCGGCTTTGGATCGCCCAGTAGGCATTTGATACGCGATATGACTTTGTTGTAGTGCAACATCCAGGGTGCGAGTACTTTAATTAATAATGATAGATAAAACGTATGTACAATTGATAAAGATTACCAGCCAATTTATACAATGTCAATGATATTGCTTCTTCTACAGAGACTATTTCTGTACAAGTGCGGCCAACTTCAATAAATACAGATTCTGGAAAAGAAGTGAGTTTTACATGTGCTGCCAAAAATCATCCTAAACCGATCGTAACATGGAAAAGATCGGACGGCAGTGGTCTCAAAAATGTGTACTGGAAAGCGGAAGGTGCGAAGCTTATTTTGCTACATGTGTCTTCAGAGGATCAAGGAATCTACATCTGTACAGTGAAATATGGTGGTGTTTCTCTAAACGCTACGTCCACACTTAACGTTAAGAAGCAAGATCCAGGTAAACGGAAATAAAAAATGTGTATTAAGTAGGGGTGTCAGGTTGGCGTAGTGCTCATTGCTCGCATTTTGCACCTCTGTGTCCCGGTATCAAAATCAAAATCGACTTTCCATAGATCTGAGCATCCGAGTGATTGAATAATGATCTGAATAAGAACTAGGGTCCCTCCCATTCTTCTGCGGCATTTCGCTTTTCCCACATCAGAAAGTTTAGATTTTTGTACTTTGAATACATCAACCTGTGTACCACATGGCTTTAAAGTAAAATGCAATGAAACTATATTCTAAAGTGATGTTTTGTTTGTGCTATAACCATTTATCCCATCCTAAGACTCCAAAACAAAAGCAAAGCAAACCTTTTGATTTTCGGTATTCCCCACGTGAAATTTTATTTAAATTATTTAAAAAACAAAAATGTTTTAGCTAAGGGAATAAATGAGTGAACTGGAAAGAAAGATATAGCTTACTTATGAAGATATGATCGATTTTCAAAGTTTAGCCAATGAGATTAACGGTTTCACAATATCGCAATTAGCACCTTTCTGCATTCAATTCCATTACCGTTGACCTCTCTAGTTCTTACTCGGGCCGTTACTTAAATCATTAGCCTCTGGCTAGGAAGAATGGACAACCACTTCCTTTGCAATTGACATTAAATAAAGTATTTATATATTTATTTATCTAGTCTGGTTTTCAAATGATTTTCCCATTCCTCCCAGGTAGTTGTTTCAAAGTTTCGTCCGACAAACGAGGATTCGTGATCATGAGCGGCTACGCCGTCCAAAACGAGCGGCCGGTTGGCTGGTGTGAAATTTTTAATAAAACATTTATAACAGCTACCTAGAGAGATTACGACGACCGAGCTAGTCACAATCTATTTAACTGGTATCTCATAAACATATTTGAAAAACTTTAAGCAACTTTTTTTAAAGCTGGATTTAGTGAGCAGCACGTTTTCAGCTTGCATGTAAGTATTAATTGTTACCGCAGCAATATAATCGGGAAAAATACCATAAACTAGTTTCGAATTCTCAATTGCCGCTGGATTATCACTGATATTAACGCTGATAAACGGATTATCACCGCCATAGGAATTCAAAATAGCTGCCGTTTCGAGCGTTAGCCGTTCGTTAGCTTTTTCAGATGATAATTCGTTTATCAACACTACTGCAAGTTTTTACCCAAATAGTAGTTATTTATTGGTTGTCTTTTGCATGAATAATTAATGTTTGAGAAATTATATTCTCAAATCACGTAGTCACACAACAAAAACTTAGTTTCCCTTATTAATCCAGACAGTTCTACAATAGGTGCGGAATGGACCCTGATACAAAGGCGATACGATGGTTCCACCAACTTCGACGTTTCCTTCAAAAAATACGAAGATGGCTTTGGAGATGATCAGGGAGAATTTTGGTTTGGTCTTAACAAGATTTACAACCTAATAAAAAGTAGCCGCTGTTTCTTGAGGGTGGAATTAGAAGACTGGGATGGGAAAACGGCGTTTGCTGAGTATGACCATTTCGTAATTGGTGACAAGAAAAAAAAATACCAATTGCTAAAGTTGGGTTGGTACAAAGGTAAGGTAAACAGATTCATAATGTTAAATATATCGGTACAAAGGTATGCTAAGCGCACTACTGCTGTTGTTTGGATTGGTATAAAGGTAAAAAATGCATTTGGCACTTTTTTTTGCTGGTTTTAATATATAACAAGCGCATTGGTACTGTTATTTTGGTTAGTACGAAAATGAAAAGAAGCCCAATATTTGGCACTATTAGTCGGGTTGGTAGAAAGGTTAACAAGCGCTCTGATTGGTGTTTCTTGATCTTTGTACCAACTCAACTATCAGTAGCAACACGCTTCTTAAGGTTACCGCAAACCTTCAGCGGTTTTTTGCGTCAAAACGATATAGTGCGTCCGTTTTAAACCGTAGACACCTAAACTTATATATCAAATCAAAGTTTATAGAGCTGGCTTTCGAACTGTACTAAATTTTGAATTAAACTAAAATTTTTTTACATTCTCTAAAAACTTGCAAAAAAAACGCCTTTCGCGAGTTCCAACTCAATTGGAATTTATTCGTTTCCCCTAAAATTTGCACAGTAGCTTCTTTAATATAGGAAGAACAAAACTGTGTGTGCGGTTTTTTTTTTGTTTTTCGAAAAACTTTTTGTTTTAGAGCAATTTTTGTACGGTGTCTAGACCATTTTTTAACCCTAATTCGAAAAAACGCCATCACTTTTCTCAGCAATTGAATTAAGAAAAAATGCAGACACGTTTTTTTTAGCATTTTTGGACTGAAAACTGGCGGAGTGAACAAATCAATATCAATAATCCCTTTGAATTGTAACTTTCGAATGGCGATTTTGTCGATTGTTTTTAGAGAACGTTAAAAATCTAAAGATTCGTTTTCATTCAAAAATTTTAGTACAGTTAGAAAGCCAGCTCTATAAGCTTTAATTTGATTTCCGGGTTTAGGTATTTACGGTTTAAAACAGACGCACTGTTTCGTGTTGACGCGAAACGCCCCTGAAGGTATAGGGTAACCTAAATCTTTGTGCAAACTCGATTATTAGTACCAAGCCACTTATAGTTAATAAGCGACCGGGTACGGATTGTTGGGATGGTATAAAAGCTAATAGGGACTTTAAGATTCGCGACTACCGACGGTTGGATGCGCGTAGCCCCATGTCTGGGGGACTGGATCGAATACGGAGCGTTGTGGCGTCTTGTGGCGCGAAAACTCGAATTAAGTTGCTACACTACCAACTACGTACTACGAGAAATTGAAGCAGTGGAATTCACTTTGAAGATGTCTTTCCAAAAAGTCAGACATGAGCTAATTTATTGTTTTGCTAATGGAATTCTCGACGAGGAAGAGTTTGTTTTGCTCTACGAAACTTATAAGTCGACAAACTGTATTTATCCGTATTGGGAGTACGACGAATTTTCGCTTGACTCGCTGAGTTCAAATGAGTGTCTTGCCGATTTTAGAGTAGAAAAAGACGATATCCCTCGTCTCGCTGAAGCTCTCCGTCTTCCCGGGCATTTTCGATATTACCATTTCGCTCAAAATTCACTAAAAAGAGAAAGCAAAAGGTTTAGTCAATCTCCAAGCGCCATTCGAAATTCAACAACTTTGCATAAGTGTAAGTTAAATGATTTTCTCAACTCGGCTAAATCTATACACAAAACAGGACTCCGAACTTAAGCAAAACCGCTAAAATGAGCATGAGTAGAAATAATATAAATCCACTATTCTTGCTCGTATAAACGTCCCTCTCTCTCCAGTTTTTAGCGCCAAGTTTCATTCAGCAATGCCATGTCTCTACTTTCGCGTTTGGCTAAATTTTCCCTCGAAAAGTAGCACTGTACAGTAAAAAACCTCGCTAAAATGTATTTTTTACTACAAAAACTATTGAGATTACTATTTCTGGTTATTTGCAAGATAACTCCGTTTTTTCTTACCTTTTATCCGAACGTGTTGTCTGCGTTGTCAGCCGGTTCTCGACTACGTGAGTCTGCTCGACTACGTACCGTCCTAGAGCCCCGACGGTGGCCAGGGGAGAACCCTTTGTATCGTCCCAGTCCCAAAAACCTCCATGCAACCGTCGGTAGTCGGTACTAGCCAATCTTAAAGTCCCTAATAAGCGCATTGACTGAAGGTGGGTTGGTACTAAGCTTAATAAACGCTCTGGTATATATGGTTTGGTTAGTACAAAGGTTAATAAGCACACTGGTACTGTTAGTTGTGTTGGTACAAATGTCAATAAGCACACTGGTACTGTTAGTTGAATTGGTTGGTAGAAACGTTAATAAGCACACTGCTACTGTCAGTTGCGTTGGTATAAAGGTTAATAAGCGCCCTATTACTATTAGTTGGGTTGGAACAATGGTTAATAAGCACCCTGGTACAGTTAGTTGGGTAGGTGAAAAGGTTAATAAGCACATTGGTACTGTTTTTCGGGTTGGTACAAAGGTTAATAAGCACACTGGTACTGTTAGTTGGGTTGGTAGAAATGTTAATAAGCACACTGGTACTGTTAATTGGGTTGGTACAAAGGTTAATAAGCACACTGGTACTGTGAGTTGGTTTCGTACAAAGGTTAATAAGCAGTCTGGTACTGGTAGTTGAGTTGGTACAAAGGTTAATAAGCACACTGGTACTGTTAGTTGGGTTAGTACAAAGGTTAATAAGCATACTGGTACTGTTAGTTGGGTTAGTACAAAGGTTAATAATCATACTGGTACTGTTAGTTGAGTTGCTGGTACGAAGGTTAATAATCACACAGTTACTGTTAGATGGGTTGGTTGGTACAAAGATTAATAAACACACTGGTACTATTAGTTGGGTTGGTACAAGGATAATAACCACACTGGTATTGTTACTTGATTGGTACAAAGGCTAATAAGCACACTGGTACTCTTAGTTGGGTTGGTACAAAGGTTAATTATGACACTGGTACTGTTAGTTGGGTTGGTACAAAGGTTAATAATCACACAGTTACTGTTAGATGGGTTGGTTGGTACAAAGGTTGATAAGCACACTTATACTGTTTTTTGGGTTGGTATAAAGATTAATAAACACACTGGTACTGTTAGTTGGGTTGGTACAAAGATTAATATTAACACTCGTACTGTTACCAATGCTGTGACCAACCGGGTTCCGTCCCCAGCCCATGACCCTTCGGGGCCGAAAGGAAACGACGACGACGACGACTGTTAGCTGGGTTGGTTGGTACGAAGATTAGTTAGCACTCTGGTACTGTTAGTTGGGTTGGTACAAAGGTTGATAATCACACAGTTACTGTTAGATGGATTGGGACAAAGGTTAAAAAACACCCTGGTACTGTTAGTTGGGTTAGTACAAAGGTTAATAAGCACACTGGTACTGTTAGTTGGGTCGGTTCAATTTTGATAAGCGCCTTGGTATTTTTAGTTGGGTTGGTATGAAAGTTGTTACGTACACTTGTACTGTTGCATTGGTATAATGCTATGTTGAGAACGGGGTACCTTTTTTAGTCTGGTCGGTGATGAGGCATGATCACAACGGAAATTTTGTGAATAATAAGCTCGAGTAATTTGTTTAATTCTAACCGGAGATAAATAAAAAAACATCGTTTTTACTTTTAAAAGGGTTTTAAAAAAGAAGATTCCTTTCTCTTTAATGTCGGATATATGAATTACAGGAACCGAATGATCGATTAATACCTTCAATAAGCAAAAAGACCCTTTTTGCAGAATTGTAAGAGTTTTTGAATGGTATTTTCTGAATTGGACTTACTTTGCAATACGATTTGAACACGAAAAAGATATAGTGAGATTTTTTCGTGCTATCCAGGTTCGATACTCTTTTTATACGTTTTTTACTCTATATTTACTGGTATGTGTTCTTTTTCATTCATGTTTGCCTGTGCAGGCACAGCTGGCGACTCCCTTTTGTACTATCTGGGCAAAATATGGATGATAACTAATCACCAAGACTGTAGTATACAAGTTTCAGGTGCCTGGTGGGATCGCAAGTGCATGAAACCTTACTCCAACCTCAATGGGAAGTACTTTCATGGCAGTTACCGCAAAAACAGCACTGGTATCTTTTGGTCACGCTGGAAAGATCAATTTTATTCTTTGAGAAAAACAAAAATGCTAATCAAGAAGGTGAAGAGAGTTGATGCAGGACGGTCTGTCTCTTCTTATGGTGGAGGGATGTCTCGTTGTGTTACACCTGAGCAAAAAATTTACGGGCTTTGTCGACTTTGAAAGTAAACGGATTTAAAGTTTAACTCTAATTTAGTGTTAATCCTCGTTTCTTTTGGTGTTCGTTAAAACAGCACAAGGTCAAACGTTTTTGTATATGATCCAAGAGCGCTAGCTGTATACTTTTGTAGACGACGAAAGTAAACGGATTTAAAGTTTAACTGTAATTTAATGTTAATCCTTGTTTCTTTTGGTGTTCATTAAGATGGCTCACTAGGGTTTTTGAACCGCGCGAGACCTGAGTACGAAAATGGCGTGATACATGCACAACGCGCGTGTGGTTTTTCAATATTTTATTACGTCACAGCGCGCTCGGAACAAAATAGAAACGCTAGCTAGTTTCTCGAAATTTCAAATAACTTTTTTTCTGTCTGAATGACCCAATGGTTTTATTTTTTTAAAATCTTTGCTGTAATATAAGCTGTTCAAGTTCAAAAACTTTTGAAAACTTTTGATTTTACCGAAGGAATCTTGAGAAATAGAGCAAAATGACTTACTTTTAAAGCTTTCTTTTTGCATTTCGAAGAGCTATGTTGCTATAGCAACGAGTCGGATCAGATGGGCAAACATATAGGAAAATGTTTTAGTGCTTGAAAGTCACAACTGAATGACTATCTTGTGATAATGATTTATTGAAAACGTTTTAGTGACACCTAAATATTACTTGGTAATATTTGCAAAAACCCTAGGGAGCAACCTTAAGCAGATGAGAGTCAATGACTCCCCATGGACAGGACACTAATCCATTGCCGGTTCGCCCCCATCAGAAGCTGGTACCAGGGTTCGTGCTACTCCTTAAACTCCTTAAAAACTCCTTAGATTTGATTTACCTTTCTAAGGGCGCTTAAAAACTCCTTAAATTTACAAATTTCAGCAAAAACTCCTTAAAAACTCCTTATTTCTTGTCTAACAATCTTCAAACTAGAGTATTGCAAAAGCAGAGTACCATAAAAACTATAAAATGTGAATTATTGTCGCAAAATATACATCATAAACCAATAGAAATACGAAATTCATGGTGTGTTTTATCAGTCAGCCGTTCCTGCTTCTATTTACAAAGCGGGACCTGGGAACTAGTTTGAACAATAAACAGAAAAGATGGCATTTATTTCTTTTTTGTCAAAGAAACCCAAAAATTACTTCTTAAAAATTGTTTTTTGGTCCTTAATAACTCCTTAAAAAGTCCTTAAATTTTGTTTATTTACGCCAGCACGAACCCTGATACATCTTGTGACCTCTTCCACTTTCCGTATCTTTTTACCATTTGCTATTCAGTTGTTTCTATGAACCTGATTACACCACTCAACTCTGGAGTGTTTGCGCATGCTCTTTCAACCATCTCCTCACCAGGCTTTTCGGCTTCCGGAAGCTTGCCGCGTGTCTTCTCCACAACAAGAGTGGTTGAAAAGTAACACCAGAAGTTGCATTGGCGCTTTTTTGACACGCTGTAGATTGCATTGCCAATGTCAACAGCCCAGGTCACTGAAATGAAAGATTCCGATAACTAAAATATTTAGCAGAACATTTTATTGGCTCAAAATGTGAAACAATGCTCGAATTGGTCAAAATTTAGAGGCAATCTAGGAAAGGTCAAACTGAAGCTCACTAACCATTTTTCTATCCCCACTCGACTCCCTTTTCCCTGTTATTTTTGAACTCGTCCCAGTTTCAGCGCGTAGACAGTCCGACAAACTCAAGACGAAAAACAGGGAATGCCTGTACAAATATCTACTTAAATATCATTTTTTTAGGGTTCGTACAGGTCATAGAAACCTGTAAAGTCATCCAAGTTTAGAATTTTATTTTCCAGGCATGAAAAGTCATGGAATTTCGTTTAGGGTCATGGAATATCACGGAAATTAGTACAATTAAATAGGATTGATTATGGAAAAAAGTCATGGAATTTCAAAACTTCAAATGAGTATGAACCGTATTATTTATCACATATTATATTTTATATGTGTGTGTTCGGTGTGTGTGAAATGAATCATGCATCGCGCCGTCGATGGAATTTCGTTTAGGGTCATGGAATATCACGGAAATTAGCACAATTAAATAGGATTGATCATGGAAAAAAGTCATGGAATTTCAAAACTTCAAATGAGTATGAACCGTATTATTTATCACATATTATATTTTATATATGTGTGTGCCCGGAGTGTGTGAAATGAATCATGCATCGCGCCGTCGAAAAAATTGCTCTGTTTAGCGTGCTAAACCTTCTTAAGGCATTGAGTTCATCTATAAATATAAATTTATCAGAAGTACTACGCTTACCTACAATCATGGCGGTAACCGAAAAGTTGGCAGCAGTCAGAACAACAGTGGTTATAACTGCATCAGTCTCGTTGTCAGCGGCAATTACAATACTGTCATCCGGGATCTTTAACATCAACCCAACCATGAGGTTAACAAAAGTCACAAAGAGTGACGTCATTTGAAGCCAGTACTCGAATAGATCAGGGATCGGTCTGCACAGAGCGTGTAAAGTGGTGTAAAGGCCCGAAAACAAAGCTGCAATACCAACGTATGTGCGACTTTCAGTTCCCATAAGGTAGAGAGTTGAGGTGAGAATGAGTTTCCTCAATAGCTCAATTATTTCCCAAAACCAAGCAGTTTCGGAATAGTTTTCGAAGAGAAAGCTCAAACTGGTCGCCAAGTCGCCTTTTTTCTTTTGGTCTCTTTTTACGATGACTGTTTTATAGTAATATTTCCAGAGAAGCAAAAACAAAACGACTGGGAAACCAAGTGAGAAGATTAACCCGAAATATGCTAACTTAGTAAATCTTGAATGTCTCGGCGTGAAACATTGGAGGGAATAATCTGAGCTTAGGAAGCTTGGACAGGAAAACTGCTCTCTGTTTGAACAGAGTTTGTGACACGAAAGAGGCAAAACAGCAAAAATTTTTGCACTTGTGGAAGGATACACGATAAAGAGTATCATAAGGACGACCTTTACACAGGATGATTTTAGTTTGGAGGTAGCTTCTGTCGCTGTCACCACATTTCGTAAGCTTTTAGATGTGAGAAGTCGAATCCAATAAAACATTACTGCCCCCGCTATGACTACTGCAACAAATATTAAGGAGAAAGTCATGTTCAAGTATAAATCTACTTTAAGATCAGTATCGAAGCATTCCAGCGGCGCAATTTGAAGAATGTTGAGCTGCACAAATTTAGCGTACTCAATCATAGTTGCCAAGGCAGGTGGAAGCTTGATGTAGCCAAAGCCTTCTAAAGTACCTGTCATAACTTGGTAGAAGCCAATGAGAATCTTGAGCCTCGCTATGATTATATCTACTGTTGACCTCTCCTTGTTTGTTTTCTTCTTAGCTTTAACAGCAACAGCTGACACAAATACTATCACAACCAGAATAACAACTGTTATCTGTACTGCCAAGATTGCCGTACCAGGGCATGGGACACATCCGTTTACCATTTTGTAAAAGCCTTGTTGACAGATCGCACAGAGCGGGCCCGTGTAACCTTCTGCACATTTCGCTTCCAGACCCCCTATACAAGATTGGCCTCTGGGGCATGGGTATCGAATAGGAAGGGACAAATCGATTCTGTTCAACTGTGCATTGTAACTGTCATTTTTTATCTGCAGGTTGTCTATAAACGCCTGGTAGTTCAATTTTTCCAGTTGAGACACCCATTTCCAGTAAAAGCCTGGCGATGGCGCAAGAGTTTCGTTGATGCATACAGCACCGGGCTGTGGGCAAGCAAAGCACTTTCCAAACCGGTTTAACCTGTAGAAACCGGTTTTACAGTTGCATGCTCGGTACCCGGCATGAACGTTTTGTTGAGTTCCTGATTCAAAATCAAACAAAATACAATTATAACCTCGGAGAAACAAAACAATTACCACAGGAAATCATAAAAATTTGAACAAGTGGCTTTTTAAAAAGTTCAAAATAGCACGAGCCCGATAGGGCAATTCATAAATTTTCATAAACATTCGACTGAAATGTCAACAGGCGAGCTCCTATCAAGTGTTAACCTTTGTTTCAATTTATGTAATATTAATTTATCAGATTGACTATACCTTTGGGAAACTTACAAGTTTAGTACATCCGTGACAATGGTAACTTGCAGCCATTATAATAGGCCAGTATGGCGACATGGGAAGCAGGTATTACCCCTTATATCTACCGTTAGACAAAGTGTTAGTGAGTACCTAAGTGTTAGTAGCCGTACAGTTGTTTCGGCTTCGTCATCACGGCACAGTTAACAAACAGGCTCAAGGCCGAAACAGCTGTCCACGGCTACCAACACTTAGGCTCACTTAAGGGTAGATTTTAGGGGTAATGCCCGCTACCCATGTGGTTATAGTGTCCTATATAGTAGCTGCCAGTTACTATTGTTACGCATATGCTGAACCTCTGAATTTATCGTTTTTAGCCACATCCCACAAGCGTTATACTTTGGGAAGGAATTGAACCCCACCCCACCCGGTCTCAAGCCACACCGTTTGTCACCTTACTGGCTACAACCTCGGATAAATAAACTCTGAGGGGATCATGTTAAAATTAAGCTGGATACCCTTACGATTTGTTTAAAGTAAAGGTCCAGATAAGAGACTAGGCAGGTCAACGGCATGGAATGCAGAAAGGTGCTAATTGTGATATTGTTAAACCGTTAATTTACCATATAGTAATGGTTCAGGTAAGAAGTAGGC
Source organism: Palythoa grandiflora (assembly GCA_026546935.2). NCBI lineage: Eukaryota > Metazoa > Cnidaria > Anthozoa > Zoantharia > Sphenopidae > Palythoa > Palythoa grandiflora. The sequence goes on from JAOCPT020522572.1 coordinate 11,651, forward strand.
AGGTCAACGGCATGGAATGCGGAAAGGTGCTAATTGCGATATTGTTAAACCGTTAATCTACCATATAGTAATGGTTCAGGTAAGAAGTAGGCAGGTCAACGGCATGGAATGCGGAAAGGTGCTAATTGCGATATT
>JAOCPT020522604.1:0-11784 GCA_026546935.2 Palythoa grandiflora
GACTTAATTTGGCACCCAAGTGCAGTTTTCACAGGGGAGCATGTGAACAGAAACAAATAGCAATAGACCCGCTTCGCGTGACACAACGAAATGCTTGATTCAATGAAAAAAGTAATTTACTATCAAATTTGTCAGATCTATATTAGTAAAACAGCCACCTTTCAAAGATATAGCCCCTACATTAACAAAGAAATTAATTTTGAAATCTAAGCAATTTTAAAACGAAATGTATAGTGGGAGGGCATTGCATGTCCACCGAGACTCGTTATCATGCCAAAAACACATTTTCTTACAAAACCTCCACAAAAATACTTAGCATTAAATATTCACATCTTCGCCAGTTTTTGGCCAATCTCATCGGAACTTTGCAATTTTAATATTATTGATGTGACAGATCTGACGATGAATTAAGTTTTTCGAAAAGCGGAATATTTTACAACGTCAAGCTGGCGTAAAAAGGGTCTACAGAGAATGGCAAACTTTAAAGAAAATCAACTATTCAAGAACAAAATTTAATTTTCAAGGAATCCTACAAATTGAAGTAAATTTACAGACGAAAGAATTTCTTATACCATCATTTATCTAGCTTTATTCAGTTGTTTGTCCTTTTTTCTTTCTTTCTTTGGAAGTTATCCCACGAGAATTTGATTGTCTAATTTTTCGGAGCAACTTTAGGTTGGGCGTGCACCAAATGTATCAATATTTTAAAAACGTTTTGCATCTACCTCCGCTAGGGATATACACACAACGCTTGGAATACAATCGTTCAATAGACCAGTCTCGAATTCTAAGTTACCGCTGACTACGATGACAACAGATTCAATTTATATAGCGTTAAAGTCGTTTTGGTTTTAAATATTCAAAAATACTAGGGAGAGAGAGCAGGAAGTCACACCTTCAACAATAAACACAGTTGTAAATAGTGTAAAACTACATTGACATTTAGGAATATTTAACTTCATGTTGAGGCTAAGGTTATACAAATGAATCAGTTGTCATAGGAAGTCAGCGGTAATTCGAAACTGGTCCATTATATTGATAGCACAAACCTTGATCTTAGCCAGCCGTTCAGCAGCCTTATCCGTATCAGTACCAAAAACAACTGGATAGTCCACTGCATCGTACGCCTGCGCAAATACATCTTCCACACTACTAACAGTCACGTGATACTCATCAGCGGCCTGTTCTAGCGCCGTCAGTTCGTTCTCTCTTTCAGTTAGAGTGGCATTCAGTTTGTAAATTCTTTCTTTCAAATTATTTAGCTCATCTTCCACAACAGGTACATCTTGTTCTGCCCCTTCCCTCAAAAAACCAACAACATCTTCAACGCCAGGAACACCACCTTTGAGTTTCTCTGCAGCCTCTTTGATCTGAGAGACAATGGCCTTCTGTTTGCTGATACTGTCTCTGTCAACTGAGAGAGGTTCGAAAGCTTCCACTTGTTTTTCTGCTGCCGCAAGTTCGGCTTCAATAGCATCTGCATCATCACGATACTTTTCCGCATCTGTTTCAACTTTTTCAAGATTTTTCTGCCGGTTCTCCACTTTTTTCTTCACATTTTCCCAGCGATCTTTCATGGCATTAATTTTTTCTGCCAAAGCTTCCCGTGCAGGTTCGTCTTCCAAGTTCTCCAACACGGCTTCTCCAGCCTTCATCAACTTTTGAAACACACTCTCCTGCTGGTCGACATCACCCTTTAGTAGTTCGTTCTCTTGCCTCTGTGCTTTTACTTTGTCGTGTAGTGCGGAAATTGGTTCCTGGCTGCTGACAGTGTCTTCCAGTTCAGTAATTTTATCAAGAAACTCATCAAATGACACCTGGAACTCCTGGCATTGCATCAAGGCATTCTGAAGTTTAGCCTGACGGTCTGCTATCTTGCGCATGATCAACTCCAGTGGGGAAGACAGCTTGTTAAGTTCACTGTGAATGTCTCGCACAACCTTAGGATCTTCCTTACTATCATTGATAATATCTTTTCCAGTATCTTCCAAGGTCTCGAGAATGACTTTGTACTTGGCGATTTCGTCTCTTAAGTCCTGTATATATTAAAAGACATTCATTTTAAGCACGTTAGGAAAACATCACCCCAAATTTAAAAACTATGGTATGGAAAAATAATTTAAATTGCCAAATTTAAGAGACTTTTGTATGGATTGGATGGACGCTTGTCCCTCCAATCCATACAAAGCTCTCTTATTTTAGCGATTTTTAAAAGTGTACTTAGGTAAACTTACTAATATTTGGCTGCTCTTTCAGATGGCAGGCCTTATTTTTCAATTCAATCATTTTTAAATATTCGTACCCTGTCCCCTCCTCGTTTAGGTAAAGGCTAATTGAAAGAAGCGACAAACAATTGTCCTAAAAACTTTCTCGTCGTCCGGTTCTTTTCTAAAAACTTCTTCTAAACTGTTTTTATGAGGTTTTATCTGAAATTAAAAATTAAACGCTTACAAATAATTTAATTGTGAGATGCAAATCAATAAAAATAATATTTTATGCTTGGAATTCAATTTGCCACAACTATTAACTGATAAAAATAGTAACATCCCCACCAGTAATCCCTGTACACCTCGTATTTTTAACTACCTCGGTTTGTTGCAACTGGTCTTTGACAGTCTGGGGATCACTGCTGACTGGTTCCTGGGCTGCCACACGTTCTTGGGCAGTTGGTATCCAATTCTCTAATGTCTTCACTGCATCATGGAACTTGTCTGCTTGTTGTAAGTCTTTCTCTAACTTCGCTTTGTAATCGTTCAACGCATCCACTAAATCTTTGTTCTTCTGATCAACAGCTTGGAGCTCTTGCTTTACGCGGGCGTGATCGGGTGATTTCTCATCCAACATGCTCAACAAATTTTGCCCTGCATCTTTGGCTTCATCCAGTTTTGGTTCATTGTCTTTCAGATCTTCCAAAAGCTTTTCAACATTTGAAATGGCATCTTTACCTAGCACCTGGTCAATTCCAACTGGCTCCTGCAAAGCTAAGAACTTTTCGACTTTATTGTGGAGTTCATCAACAGGTTGTAAAGATTCTTCAAACTGCTCAGCAGCTTCAGCAGTGTTTAGCAATTGCTTCTCCAAGGAGGATATGTTCTCCAGAAGTGCATTATATCTCTTGCTTGCATCCTGTACTTCTCCCTCAGCCACATACTTGTCACTCTGACAGCTGTCAATCAAACTGGAGCCATCCTCTTTGACAGTTTCATGCTCAGGCTTGTGCGAGTCAACATCGTCTCGTAGTTCTTTCAGGGCCTTAAGTTGTTTCAAGATGACTCCTCGGTCACAAGAGTCAGGCTCAATTGCCTGCAATCGCTTTTCAGCGTCGTTTAGCCATGGTTTAAAGGATTGTAATTCATCACGCAACTTCTTGGAGAGTGGTACGACCTTTTCGAGCACTTCTTGTCGGTTATTAGTTTTATCTTTGACGTCATTCCATCGTTGCTTCGTGTCATGCAGTTTTTGCTGCAAAGCGTCACGATCTGGCCCAGGTTCTGAAGTATCAAGGATGTTACTACCAGCCTGCTGAAGCTGATGGAAGACTGTATCGAGTTGTTGGACGCTTTCATTTACCGGCTACAAGAGAAACGATGGAAATAATGAATTTTGGGCAAACTGGTAAAAAGCTCCTCAGTTGATAAGCAGCTTTTGATATACGTTCTAGCAAGAATAGCAAATAAAACACGAAGTTAAAATGCTCTAGTTTGACACATCGTCTTTCAAACAGAATTCCCCATGTTGGTAGACACAAGTATCCCCCGAATATAAAGGCCCCCGAATAAAAGCCCCTCTGTGAACTTACAATTCCTCTCGATATCCACACTTTTGTTTTCACGAAGATTAAGGAAAAACTAGAAACAACGAGATCTAACTATCCTAACTATGAATGTTATCAATCACTGAGTTAAAATTTACAGTCAATAAAATTATTAAACAGCAGTTACTTGGTTTTAACCTTTTCAGTAACTGATTGTTCAACACTTTTATTGACTGTAACTATCCCATGGGGTCATTTTCACAAGCGTACAAAACGTATGCTTTTAGAAACCCCCTCCTGAAAGCGTACACAAAAAATGTTGACATTCAGACTTGACCTTTTGATCTTATACTGTCACAATCCCCCACTGACAACAAATAATATAACAAGAAACTTCTCCTTGCTTTATCGACACTTTACAGCTAATATAAAGTTGATTTAACATGCTCAGGATGTAATGCATTGAGTAACGTCAGCTCAGACCAGTTACTCGTTTGCTACAGGTCAATGTCGCATTCCTTCTGAATCATCGACGCGTTGTTTCAATAAAAATGTATTGGAGCGGTGTTTATCGTTGCAAAACAGTGCTTATTGTTGTTTAATTTCAAAACCCATGGCAGCAAAATATATAGACATTTTTTATTGATCCAAAAGAGTACACTGATCACGAACCCCTTCCCCCCAAAGTACATTTTATATGCTTGTGAAAATGCCGAAAATTGTGAACGACCCCTAACGATCCTGAACGTAATACATTACACATGATTGCCGAACAAGTAAGCAGCGTTCGTATAGATTTTGGAAAACGAAATTCCAGTTTTCTAGACCTTTTCTAGGTTTTTTCAGACTCAAAATTAGGACAGTAATAGTTTTAGACATACCGTATTTCCTCGAATAAACGCCGCCCTCGATTTAACGCCTCCCTCGAATAAACGGCGCACCTGAGAGCCAAAATATTAATAAACGCCGCCCTCGAATAAATGCTGCACCGTGGAACAGACAACAAACTGAAATATCGAATTTATGATTTTCACTTTTTACAAGCGCAGAGCGGAGTTGTTTAAAAATTGTTTAAAGTTTGAAAGGCACAGATAAAGATCTGCAACATCGACATTATCTGAATTCTTACACGTTTACAAGCGCAACAAGTTGTAGTTTTAAAACTGTAAAACTTGATCGGTACAGCCAGACAAAGAACTGTATTGCTGGCCTCGAATAAATGCCACACTCAAATCGTGAAAAATTTAATAAATGTTGCAGCGTTTATCCGAGGAAATACGGTATGGCACAATAAGGAACAATGATGATGGCGATGAATAGTTTCAGACAAACGTTCTACAAACTAACAATATTTGTGTTCCTGAATTTGAAAACTATATCTGTGACAGTCGATTTTTTAAATTCTATTTCATTTTTTATTTATAACTATTTTGAACAAAATGACAATAAGAGTTGATAAATAAATTTAAAAAAAGAAAGGAAAAAATAGAAAAAAATAATAAGAATAACTAAAATTGTCCATCTGTCTATATGAGGAGCAGTTAAAGTTAAAATTTTCTATTTCTTGCCGTATAAAAACATCTCACTTTTTGAAATGATAATTGAGGTTATTTGCTTCTTTAGCAACCGATATTCTGTAGTATACGACAATTTTAATTGTTGTATGAAAAGCTGATCTTATAATATATGCGTGAAAATGGATGAATCGGAATCGCTCTTTAAGTTTAGTGATTTAGTAGGTTTTTCAACGAGTATTTTTCCCGCCAGAAGTAAAACCGGGAAAATCAAGCCTTTTCAAAACATCTGCTCTACTTTTCAGACTTTGTCCCTAATTTCCACAAAACGTTTTGATTCCTAGAGTTTTCCCAGATAAAATTAATATGAAACTGATTGTGAGCAAAGTACTTCAAATGATTTACAATTCCTTGAAACCGCTAGCATTTTAAAGATGAATGTTTTTGTCCATGTATAGACCCTATCAAAAAATGGCGGCGATTTTAATATTCTTTTGTCTACATTCAAATTAGCCCTACTAGCCTCGTCCTTGTGTTAAACTTTAAAAAGAATATGTTACTCTAAACGAGGCTGGTAAGGCTAATTTGAATGTTAAAGAAGAAGATTAAAATTATTCGATAGAGTCTATAAGCCCCCTCCCCCCGACCGAATATAAGCCCCCTCCAGAAAAATACAGCAAAAAGCCCTTTAACCAAAAATAAGCCCCGGCTCTTATTTTGGGAATTTTATGGTATAATACCTTCTGCTCTCTGCTTTGATCTTTCACAGTGTCGTATACAGCAGACACCGGTTCCTGTCGAGCAACTTGCTCTTCAACTTTCGCCAGTTTTTCTAAGAAATCTTCAAATGATACTTGGAACTCCTGGCTTTGTAAAAGAACGTTCTGCAGCCGATCTTGGCGTTGATCCATCTTTGCCGCCATCTTGTCCAAAACAGCACGAATTTTGTTGAGCTGACCGTGAATATCCGCTACAACCGCAGGATCCTGGTGACTACTATCTATCAACTTCTGACCAACATTTTCCGCTTGCTGAAGAATTGCCCTGTTCTTTGCAATATCCTCCTTCAGAAGCTGTAGGGCCGGAAGAAAAACATATCAGTGCACCTGTAAGAAGTACCGAACAGAAAATCGCAGGCAAAAATCACTGAATTCAATTAACATATTTACAAAAAGTCGCCCGTAGTTTGACCCTCAGTTAAAACCCTTTGTATCCCAGTGTGATAAAAATTTATACTGCTAAAAAAGCTAACTTTCCTATTTATGTCGACAAAATATTTCCTTTTGCTCATTCTTTGGTGGGCTGTTATTTAGCCATTCACAAAACTGTCGGAAAATATTTTGAACTTGAGCACGGTCTCAAGTAATTTCTTTTCTCACAGATGAAGCTATTTGCAGTAAGCAAAACTGCCCAAGGTCTACCTACGTAGACAGACGCATCAAAAGTGTGATGCCACTGTTTTTAAAATAAATTGTTTAGCTTGTTCGGAAACCAGCTCAGACATAATCAAATTTAGAGTTTCTTATTGCAACAAGATGTTTATAGAGACCCACTCGCAATGATTCGCTTGTTGCACTAAGTGTTTACGCAGCAATCTCTGAATCCTAAATAACTGTATTCACAGGAATAAATTGAAAATCCATAGGGTTTTGCGTTTCTCAATTTAAAAAGAAAAAAAACGAATAAAATCTAACAAAAAAATTGTGTAACTCGAAGACGGTAGTGAAAAACATGTCTTCTGATTTGCTGTTGACATAATTATGTCGAATAAACAACGGTGACAATTATAAATTCAAACAATTGATATAACCTGAAGTTATTAGCTTACGGTAAATAAAGTTTACAAACTGATAAAAGATTTCAGGTGCAGTGAGTTTTCACAATCGCTTTCGTTACTTCCGTTAGATTAAACTAACATACAAATATGAAGTCTTCCTGAATGAAGCCAAAACGCGATGAACGATCTGAAGGCACAAGAATCAGATCTCCGCAAATCCTCTGACCCTTCGATTTACACATCCCTTCTCTAATCCAGCCAAAACGGTTACCCAAACTGTCCATTCTAAGAATTTTAGGTCTTCCTTGAAACAGACTACCCCATTGCAATCCGCTAGCTGTTCAGAAGGTTACTATTATTGTAACTGTCTCCTTTCAAACGCCGCGTCTCAATCAATAATACACACGAATGGCTGAAAAATCTAGAATTATTAGCCAGAGGGCGACAAGGGACCACCTGCTAAGAAACAATAAAACTACCTGCTGTAAGTTTGCGATTGTTTTATTTTCTTAAGAAACTTTTAGCTGAGTTATTAGCGATAAAGAAAGGAGAGAGTTACGCCATCACAATGCAATGGGTCAGAGCGAAAGTAATGTTCGCTCTCATACGCTCAGCCCTGCTTTGTCTAAGAGGGTCTCGATCGATTAGAAGAACAATAGAAACAAGTGATATTGACTTCTTTGAGCAAAACGCCATAGCCTGTATTACTTATCTTTTATATATTGTATGTTTTTTTTAATTATTTGCAGGCCCTACTAGGGTTTTTTTTTTTCTTAAGAAACTGGCCTCAGTTCAAAGTTGAATTTCATCCGTTTCAAGTTTTACTGCTTTTAAGGCAACACTCGAAATTTGAAGTTTCAAAAAAAAAAAACCCACGACTAAAAAGGCTGCTCAGAAAATAATCACTAAGTAAAACGTGTTTTATATGGACAATATGTTTAAAGGCAAATCTAAAAGATTAAGTTGAACTTGAAGAGGCATGGTAATCTTGAACTTTTGACTTAAGCCGTTAACGCTACTTTATGTAACTTTAGGCGACTTTGTGCATAAGTCGAACACGAGTGCCAGGTAGGCTATTGCCTCGCAACTTTTTCGTGTGATGCAAGTTGCATATCGAGACGGATATCAGCGCAAGCGAAATTTGAACTTGTTTCCGCGCAACATCACTGTATGGAAAGTTGCCAAAAACATTCTTGCTGTAATAACAGCAAGCGCTGCCGACTCCCGCAAAACACTGTATGAAGATTGAAAATTGTACTTTAAAAAATCTTTTATAGTAATATTTATTCACAGGCCCCCTTTGTTGACGATTGATCATGGGATAGTATAAATATAACTATAATTAGCCTTTACCTTAACGAGCAAAGTACTGGGTACGAATATTTAAAATTGATTGAATTAAAAAATGAGGCTCGCCATCTGAAAGAGCAGCCAAATATTAGTAAGTTTACCAAATTTGAGAGTCATTGGTTTAAAGGCAAAAGCATGGTACACTTTTAAAAATCGCTAAATTTAAGAGACTTTTGTATGGATTAGATAGACGCTTGTCCCTCCAATCCATACAAAGCTCTCTTCTTTTAGCGATTTTTAAAAGTGTACCATGCCTTTGCCTTTAAACCAATGACTCTCAAATTTGGTTTAACTTAGTAACATTTGGCTGCTCTTTCAGATGACGGGCCTTATTTTTCAACTCGGTCAATTTTAAATATTCGTACCCAGTCCCCTGCTCGTTTAGGTGAAGGCGAATTTAGTTACAAATTTTAAGTTGCAGGAGCCATTGTGCCGTGTAACACCCCATTTGCAACATGCCTTGCATTGCCATTGCGAGACAAGTTGCACAGAAAATTGCCTCGTGTAAGCGCTTTTCATACGCCTCATATTTGTAGTTTAAAAAAACGCCGAAGCGGTTCAAGTTGATTATAGTTTGAAATGAACAATACCAAGTTGCGTAATTAATCGAATTGGAACACAGCACAAAAAACGGAATTTTTCGCCGTGTTTTTGTGAATTATGTTTTGCATCCAATTATCCTACATTTTCTTTGAAGTTTGTTTCTATGTCAAATTAACCCCAGTGGTAAGGCAGAAAATCAGAAGTTAAAATACAGTTGCCTTTCCTAATACTAATATGACTTTCTTAAGTTTAACATCATGAATATAGAAGAAAACTGACGTTTCGGACTGTAGACGTTCGTCGGAGTGGAGTGTGTGGCAGTCAAGTAGAGAGGTGGTTATATAGTAATGTAAAGAACGATTATGCAATGAGGACAAAAGGAAATAAAGGGATAGAAATGTGTGAGGAAAAAAACAATTTGCGTTTAATTAGCTCTTGTTATTCCTGGCCCTTTTGGCTTTTCGTTTTTTTTGTCTTTCATTATCCTTTTGTCCTTTTGACTTCTTGTCTTTTTTCATATATTTGTTTTTTTCCTCGCACATTTTTATATCTCTACTTCCTGCTATTATTTCCTTTTGTTCTTATTGTGTAATCGTTTTTTACATTACTATACTGTTGCCACCACCTCTCTACTTATCTCTCACACACTCCACTCCTACGAAGGACTACAGTCCGGAACGTCAGTTTTCTTCTATATCCACGATGTTAAACTTAAAAAAAATCATTAAACTGTTTCTCTAGAAACACCGACGCAGACTGACAATACTGGGATGATCTTCGCTTATTATTAATTTGTTGTAAAGATATAATAAAGTTCTTCACCCATTTCAGAAATAACTTCGAAAACAGTAGAAAGAGGAAAAATACAAACAGTTTCCAAAGCAACTGTTGTGAAGGCATTCGAAATGAACTTTAATTAAAATGATAATTATTCTTTCTTCATCACGGCAAAGTCCACTGTTTAATGGCTTTAAAAGCTAAAAGAATCACAAAAGATGTTCGGTGCTTTTCAGGTCCCGCATTTACAAATATCATTACGCGTGTCAAGCTCGAAAGCAGTAAGAAAGCACATTTTTGAGATCAAGAAGAAACAAACACATCGTACACGCTTTTTTTATAAGACGCAGTAAATTTTGCTGAGGCTCATTGTTCTTAATTTTTTGGCGATTTCAGCCTCAATTTGTTCTTATTTCTGTTCGCGGTTTTTAATGAAGAAAACACAAAATAAAACAAGGCATTGGAAAATGAAACGTCTTGCGCCACACATATTGATTGTACGGCTGAATTTAGAGGCGAACTACCTTCATTGTTTGTTGAGAAGTCTTTACAGTGAATATTTTTGTTTTGTGCTGTATCGCTAAGTTTTAGTCAATTTTCTGCCACAAAAACTTTCCTAGTTTTAAAGCCTCTGCCTGAGCTTGTTCTTAAATTGTTCTTAAATTTTGTCAAATTTGAGCCTCGTTGTTCTTATAAATTTGTTCTTATAAAAAAAAGCGTGTATTTTGTTGCTTATCTAATCGTAATTATATACACCAGGAGCGCGTGAGGCCAGCGCGACAACAAAAGAAGCATGCAAAACAAGCTTCCCAGTCTTTCCACAAAACCATTGTTGTTACTATAAAGAATTAGATAAACAATCTCACTGATAATTATTTTATTTCATATTCTAACGTCTTCTTTACGCGTGGGCAGATAAAAACACTGAAAAGCGTATTGTCAGCATTGTCTTGCAAATCCATTGTTGCTAAATCCTGGGCCAAACGCCAAACTTCACTTGTGCCGAAACAATTTGCACTCATTTGCTGGCACTGCAGGCATAACTGATTTATAGACCCAAGATGCTGATATTGCCCGAGGCCGACATCAGAACCGCGGGTCCTTAAATTGGCTGTAGTCCAAAAGTGACAGTCAATAAGTTTATTGTTATTTGCTCATCACAAAGTATCTACAAATGAAAATAAACAGCCAGAAATTAAAATTGATTGAATTGAATATTATCACTGTCTGTAATACAAAACGGTCACAATTACCACTCGCAAATAATTTATGTCATCAAAATTACAAATATGTCCAAAATTTCAAACTCAATGGAAGTTATATAGAAAACTTTAAAAAGGTGATAAAAATGTCAGTAAGATTATCTTAATCAAAATTGAAATTAACAGAATAGTTTGCACAAAATGCACAATTTCGTTCAACTACTAAAATTTGCTTTCTAAATCTAAAGCCTGCTTCACATCAGCAACGTAAACATAAGCGCAAGCGCAACACAAGAAAAATCTAGTGTGAAGCGAGAAAACGTAATCGCTAGCGCAATCGCACAACAAGAAAAATCTAGTGCGTAGCGAAAAAACGTAATCGGAAGCGCATGCGCAAGAAAAAGGTATATGGCGCATGCGTACCCACCTTGTTTGCGTCGCTTGTGTTCTAGTGTGAAGGACCTTGCGCTTGGGATTTCGTCAGTAGTGTGAAGCAGGCGTAAATCTGAACTTCCAGTTGAAACAGCGCAACACTTCCGTTCATTCATGAATACCGACACAGAAAGATGACAAGTCTCCAACATCCGGGCCAATAAGGGAATAACATGACTTTTTGAGGGAATATTGTTTATTTGCGCCCGCCTAGTGCCATTTGCGACCCGAGCGAAGGGTGAGGGCCGCAAATGACACTACAAGGGCGCAAATAAACAATATTCCCGAAAAAAGTCATGTCATTATCGTTATTATCAATAAACAAGGCCAAATGATATCAAGAATGCGAGTTTAAATAGTACTACAACGATTACGAGTACCACGACGATTACAACTACTACGACGATTACAACTACTACAATGATAACGACTACT
>JAOCPT020522668.1:0-11781 GCA_026546935.2 Palythoa grandiflora
CCAGTTCTATTGTTTTGTTTGAGTTATGTAAGGAGAAGTTGGAGGTTGATAATTTGCCTGGGGCTGTAAGGGTTACAAGAATTACTTTAAGGTAGTTTGTAACTTACCAGGAATGTTGGGTCTTTGATAAGCCGTGCCAAACCAGAGACGACCATGTTGAACTTGTGTTCACTGATGTTAACAACACACTCACGGATATGCTTGGCACTCTCATTGTTGACTGGCTGACTGATACCAGCTTCAGAAGGCAACTTTTAAGGAAAGCAAAGTTAAACATTTATGATTATCAAGTCATATAGAAATAATAATATATATCTAAATATTATTCTTTGATGCAAATAAACAACAATCACACTTTCAGAACTTGGTAATCGTAAAGTATCAAGATTTGTCAGTATCAAATAAATTCATTATTTGCTGAAGTCTTAAGGGTTGGTAAATAATGAATCTGCTCGCTCCTGACAGTAATTGTTTAATGTCAGCAAAAGCTTAAAGACTTTGGTATTTTGGATGGGTACCAGTTAGAGAAAATGAAGTATGGTACTGCGTGAGTTATAATTCCAGAATTTACCAATTATCTTAATGAAAATAAACGTATTTCATTGTCAGAAAGTTTCCAAGCAAACTTTTCCAAAGAGTTCCACCCTCAGTTAATATCAATGTTGTATGATTTTAGAGAAATCTTAATATCTAATTATATGCAACCTTCGAATTACAAATGAATTATTTCTTTAAGTTTATTTTCTGTTCGACAAATCTTAACCACCGATTGGACAAGGTTGAGCAAACTATCATGATTTGTCAGTGGCAAACAGTTTCATTGTTTTTTTTTACGAGACACTGACAAATCACGATTTTTTGCAATTACCAAGTTCAGCAATTGTTTTATTATTCAATAATTACTGAATTTGCTATTTCTATTTTTTGTTGGAAGCAACAAAAGGTAATATAAGAGTGTGTTGTCTCATAAGTTCATAATTAAAGCCCAGTTTTCTTCAGTTATTAATGAGAAAATTTATTCTGTGATGAAATTAAACTACACATGATCATGAGCAGTGTCATATCAATTTTGCAGCTGAATCTGCCAGATGAACACATGCACATGAACACAGTCATATTTGTTGGTAGTTATTTGTAGATCACATGGTGGGCCCGGAACCAAAAAGAACGAAGTAAAAATTCCATCGAATGTTAATTCTATTTGTTAAGCTCATTCATTGAAAATAACTTACCATGCCAAGCCTATTTGTACACCTCTTCAATACGTAAGTTTGAACAAACACAAGCCTGATATTTTCAGATGTTTTTAATTAGAGTAAAAACCGAGTACATTTTTACTTGAAGAGATGGCGGAAACACTTAAATTTCGAACTCTTGTTCGAACGAAATATAATGAAATATACACATCATTGTTTGTTAAAATGATACAAGTTAATACTAATTTGATAAGCTCTTGTTGTGTCTGGATCGGAGGTGCTGCAAAAGTCTCAGTACTTAAGCCGTTTATTAACAAGACAGAGTTAAATGAAGTTCCCCTGTACATGTGTTTCTGCACACGTTTTTTTAATGGTAGTTGTAGCACAGTTTTGAACTATAGAAATACTGACTGAACGACTTACTGTATGTACGACAGCGACTACAAACGATTTTCAGGCTCCGCATTCCGATTCATAAAATTGAGCTTGGCCTTTGAAAGTTACGAAGTTAATAAACTCTCAGCTGTTATCAATGGAAGAATGTCACAGTGTGATTTGATAAATTATTCAATAAATAGCAGTATCTCTACTCATAACATTTATTGAGCAATACAAAAACACTGCGAAATCTCAAAATTCCGACTGCTGCTCGCCCTTTTTTAACTTGAACATAATTAAGAATAAATACAAGTTGCTAAGACGTAAGTAGCTATGAGGTAAATCATGAAAAAATTGTGAATGTAAGAACGAAGTCCAAATAGCAAAACGAAAGGTCAGATGTAACTTAAAAACAAAGTCCAACATTTGAGGACTGTACAATCAAGATGAATGAAGAAATTATTATAAATACCTGCAATTGGAATCGCTTCAGCAAGAGATAGATCCAATCGTCTGGTTTATTGTCTCGTGGCATTCTTCAAAGTCAAAAATCCATTTCTGCAGTTATCCATCACATCCTTTGTGCAACCAAACTAAACAATCTAAATAAAAGTATAAATACAAATCGCCTGTCTGCGGACAACCTTGCATTCCGCTATCGGTGCTCCTTCGGATAAATTCGGGCATCGGAAACTATCATCAATGACGCTGCCATATTTGGAAAAGAAGACACACCCCCTCTGTAGCCAGGCTGTTTCCAACTTCCTGTTTAACACTAGCAGACGTAACAAATCTCTTATCACTTTCATTTCAAAATGAATGTATGTTCTATTTTACTAGCGATGTTCTCTGGTCAAAACCTCTGTTTCTATAGCACATAAATATAACTGCTGAGTAGTATTACTAAGGTATATTTAGGCGGGTGTATTTATCGCTATATTTTTCTTCATGCAAATAAATTAACCGTCTCAACACAGCCAGTGTAATAGTGGTGAATGTAGAGTAAACTAGTAAACACTGAAATACTGAACATAGCAAGCCATCAGACATTGATTTTTATTCAAATTAAAACTTGAAGTTTTTTTTTATTTTATTTTTTTTTGTAACGGAAGTTAGACATCATTTTCCTGTTTTTTATTCTAAGGAAAAGGTTATATAATGTAAGTACTTCCAACAATGCAGAGTAGATTTCGCACAAAGAAGTTTTAAGAGGTTTCATAAAGACTAAAGTAGTCTTAAAAAAATTGAAAATGTTGAGCGATCTTTAAACCTTCAGGACACGGTCAACTGACGAAAATATTAATCGCCCCTCCCTTGCTGGGTCATTGGCACACCTTTTTGAACTTCTTGTCAAAACTGAACTAGGTGTGTTTGATCAAATGTGCCATGGTAACAACACTAGAATCGGTTCTAATTTTGACAACTATTTTGCTGATTCCGGCAAAAAAAATTAGGTCGATCAACATTTAGGAGTTTTAGAAGAAGAAATAGCCTTTAAACAGGCTTTCATCGAACAGAGAGCTTGATTTATTTACAGCCGGCTACAAAATAATTCTCAACTGAACTCTCAAGTGTCGTTTTTAAAAACGATGGTGCCATCTCACTGGCCTTTAAAAAAATAACATATATAGTCTCCAAACTGTATTTATTTTTCCTTTTCATCTATCTGGAATTGTGAGCTAAAACAAAATAATGGAATGGTAAAAATTGTCAAAGAACTCCAGCATGGTATACTAAAGAGCTGGCGTTGTACGATAGTGCTGACATAGTAACGTTAAATATTGGTCTCTTCATATTGTTCGTCTTTAGATAACGTTAATTAATCTCTGAAAAGATATTTGTCTTTGTGGGGAAACCTTCGTCATTGTTCATGTCCATAAAAATGTAACTCGAACATAACCATGACAGTTAAAATTATCAATCAAAACTAACTACACTAACTAATCTTGTGTCCTCTTCTTTTCCATTTTGTGTTGTTTTGTCGCTCTATCCGTTGTTGTTCCTCAAATGGAAACGTTTCAAAACATGAGTTCCGTCTTCAGTGAGTCTTTAAAGAGGGAACTCATCAGTTCCTAAACCTTTGAGGCAACAACGGATACAGAGGATAAACCAACACAAAGTGGAAAAGAAGAAAACACAAGATGAACATTATACCAGTTGCGGCGCCGAAACAGGAAGTCTTGCAGTATGCTAATTCAAAGTGTTCCACATTACCATAGTGCTTTGATTTTACAATATCGTTATAATTTTAAAATCAGGCTATACTAATAAAACAAAAATGAGTTCAAAATCCTATCTAATAATTCAGAATTTACGGATAAACTAACATTATACTCTGCATTATTTGGGAAACAAGGACAAAGTAAGTTGTTAAAATTATCAAAATTAGAAACTTGGTAGTATTAATTACAAAATAAAAAAAAATTTGAGCCGGTCTGATGGATTGAGCACATGATGAAAATAAAAGAAACTATACGGTTATTTTTAAAGTGTTACGTCAAATGAAGAACCACAAGATGGCAGTTCCGCCACGTCTAATATAAAAAAATTATTAGTTTCTCACTTTCTGTCCGGATCAGCCAAAAACTGGAGGAGGGAAAGGATTTTTTAGTTTAAATGTTTGGGATTTATTTATTTTACCAAAAATAGTCCGATTTTAAACGTTAAGTTGCAAATTTCCTGAATTACAGTTTAATAACGATAGTTTGCAATGATTGCGTTCTTTGAAGAAGATCGGCTCTGAGTCTATCAATTTCCTAAATCTACCTTAATGGAGCTTGTCTTATTAGTTGTCAAGAAGTTTTCAGTTTTCCTAGAATAGTGTTCATACAATCGTACAAACAGATGCAAAAGAAAAAGGAAAAAAAACAGCGTGGAAAAATGAGGAAGGCGGGGAAGAGAAACTAATAATATTTTTATTTGGCCTAACACTTACAACTCGTAAACACGCACGCCTTATCCCTATATATATATATACTTCATTAGCAACCCGGCTTGGCAAAGAGTCACGAGTTTATTCCTGACGGCTATTTCAAACTTGGAACAGTTAACCACAGATCTCAATATCATTGTTTTATCAGTATTAATTTGCATGTGATTGACATGGGATTTCCCCAGACACATGTGTTTTATATAGAGTTACAAAACCAGTTCAGTTTAGTTCACCGGGCGTAAAGATTTAAAAACTTCTGGGGCAGGGATGAAATCAAAATACATTATGGCCAGGTTATTCATAAACCAAACTGTACTACGGTTACAAACCCATGCAGGGTAGAAGTGTCAATCAAATTCTGTATCCCCAACGTTTAATAAAACTATTTTGGCTTCGATTTTGGGGTTTACTTCACATGTTTGTTTCCTGTACAACTAGTAATAATTGTAGATTGGTGAAGCTTGTGCGTTCGATTTTGATAACCTAACACGAAGGTAAGTTTTTCCAAACTGGAAAAAGGCCTTAAATGTTCTTCATTGTGCAAAATACCTTCCCAAAGGAATTCGGTTGTAATTAACATTGTGAATTTCTCAGTATGCCAGATGGGAATTTTCGATTTTTTTGTTAGTCTATTTACTAATGAAAATTTTCTAACAGGCGGTTTGTGAACGTCGCACAGGCGGGTGGATTTAACCAGTACTCAGCTATTTAAAATCCCTGAAGGCATAAAGAGACAAAACAGCCAATAACTATTGACTCTATTTTTGATAATGCGACAATATTCAAAATAGATTCAATAGTAATTGGCTGTTGTTCAATTTTATAAAATTGAATAGAAACCATGCTAATGAGTGACGTAACTTTGTGTGAAAACAGTTGAATTTAAATTATTCTTCTAAATATTGTACTTCGATTGCACGAAAATGCAATCGAAAGATTGTCGCGAAAGATGGAAACTATTGGTGAGACACGTCTAAAAACAACCTTGAAAATTAAAATATATGTAGATAAAAATCTTACAATAAAACTCTCTGGTAAAATAAATAGATTTTTGTAAAATACAAAAGTGTCATGTTGTATTTTACAAAAATCTATTTATTTTACCAGAGAGTTTTATTGTAAGATTTTTATCTACATATATTTTAACCATAATGCCTGGTGACGACAGTTTTATCTTTAGTTTATTAATTGTTTTTCATTTAATAAAACTATAATTACTAATTTATAATATAAATACTGACCACTGCTCTTTTCCTGCACTGCATCTAGTTCAGAGTCATCAATCTCCTCTTCAAGCCAAGCACCACCTGGCTCAACATGAGAATCCTCTGGTGATGTTGATCCACTTGTCGTTGCACTCCTACTTTCTAAATCACTTTCCCCATCAAGTGATCCATCCACAGCATTCTCTTGGTCATATGAATTGCCAGAGTCATTTTTCACTGCTGGTGTTTGATGCGAAAAGAAAGATTTATTAGCTGATTTTGCTAACTTAATTGTTCACTGCAACCATGCAAAACAAAATAATGTGATAAGTTTGAGCATTTGTTGATCCAACAGAGGGTATTCCATACAGCATTAGAAGGGTGATTACACAGAAAAAATGGCTTTGTTATCTGGTATTTAAGAGTTCATAAGGCAATATTTGAAGGTTCATTATATATGCATTATATACAGTTCATTATGCTACATTAAGGTTACCTATTTTCAATGGATAAAAATGACGTTTGCTTCTTTTCTTAAGTGACAATTAATTTTTGATCAAAAAGTATCTTCATACTGTCTTATCATTATCATTTTTTAAATATTATAAATTGTCTTACATAGTTCCTCTGAATTTGTCATGAACTTTGGTTGTTCTCGAGTCCCCATCTGAAACCACTCCAGTTCAGAGGCTTTAGGAGAGTATTCCTTCAATGAAAAAACAACATGGAACCAACTTAAGTAATATGTATACTGTAGGAGAAATCACTTCCTTTCTCAACTTTCCTGCAAAAAATTATCTCTCATAAATTTGCATTCGTACAATTGACAGTTTTGGGAAACACAATGTGACATAAAAACAAGATGAAAACTTAAAAGTGTATTCACTATAATTTGAACTGATGCTTTGAATAAGTCGTACTGTGTTCATGATGGGACTTTGCTGTTTTTCTGTACAATAAAAGAAATTAAGTTACAATTTCTCGAAATAGTTACATGAAAACAATCCTAATGAATGTCTTTCACTGAATGCATAGGTTACACAACTGTATTACAGATGAATGACAAAACTCAACCAATGCAGGTCAATAAATATATTTCATGTCTGGCAAACAAATCCAGAGAAAAGTTTTAAACAAATTTAACCCCCATCCACATAAGAAACTATTGTGGCTGAAAGTTTAAGTTAGGTTCTTATCAGCAGAGCTTCTGTAAAAGTGTATTGTAGGCAGAAACTACTGGATAAAGATCATGATCTGCTTACATTTAAAAGTCGCTTTAACTACAGTAAAAACATGCAAGTAAGAACCTAATATAATTTTTTAGAACCTGTTAGGCCAAAATTTGCCAGTTAGACCCCCCTCTATACAAGAACCTGTTTAGCCTAAAATTTGAATCAGGTTCTTATTTTCCAAAATCTGTCAGAGCTGAGTGTAGTTGGACAAGGCACTATAGTACGTGCATATTATATTCTCAAGGAGGACTTCGAAATTCATGTGATCAGTGCTTCAATTTTTCTTATTTTACTTAGTCATTTTTACATTAAATGCATAAAAATAATCTAGTATGTAGATTTTATATAGGGAATAGACTGAATACCACTATATTCTATTAACTAACAGCGTAATTTTTCCTTCAGAAAATAATAACCTATTTAAGAACCTAAACATCCTAAATTTGTGCTAATTAATTACCATTTATGTACTAAGAACCTGTTTAGGCTAACTTGATAAAATACAGGTTCTTACTTCCGGGTTTTTACTGCAGCAGCATTTTTTTCATTTAAGTCGAAGTACTGTCAGTACTGTATCTATTGCATTCACCATTCCAATAAATCCTCAAGTATTTGGCGAGTTAAGTCCAATACTCTGCTAATATCACAGCTTTCTGATTATGTTTGTCTTGAACTCAGGTCATGAATATTAATTGTCCCAAAGTTTTCTTGGTATCAACTTTGTCTTTGAAATAGCATATCACAGAACTGACTATCAATTCTCCAAAATGTTATCTCACCTCCATGAATGATCCCTGATACGCTGCTGTTGTCTGCTGCTGAACACCACTGTCATGGTAACTGATGAATGTGATAAAGCTGAAATTATTAGTTTTTAGGTACCATGTAGGTTACTGATACATGGAGCAAAATAACAGCCTGTCTATTGCCAAATGGCAGATCAAAATGAGAAGGTGGCATGCCAAAAAGATGTTTAAGCTGCCAAATGAATAGACAACTCAGTGGCTGGCTGAGTTAGTACACTTCTTATAATTATTTCTTGCATGTTTTTAACTTTTTTAACTCAAAAAAACTGATGACAGGCCAAAACTGAAAAGTTTAAAAACTACATGTCAAGTGTACATATTACAAGCAAATTAGTACTGTGCACCTTGATTGAAAGCCATTCCAAGTCTGTGTATTTTGAAAAAAATCATGGTTTGGTGATTGGTGATTTGGTTGGGCGGCCTGTGATGGGACTGTTTGTCCCAATGCTCCCCAGGAAGATGTCGACTGTGGCACAGTAGGCTGACCTAAAACAAATGGAAATTATTTTATTCATTCAATATATATGTTACTTTTTTGTTTCTTATTTCACTTTTTTTACCCTTGCTGCCTACATTTTCATATTTCAAATTTATATTTAAATAATACAATCTGTGATAAGCATATAAAAAAACTATAATTACACAATAATAACACAAATTTCCTCTCAGAGCATTGAAAGTCTATTTTATAAAACAGCATAAAATTTCAAAACAAGATAAAATTATCAATGAAAAATAATTAACTTCAATCACTTTTTATTAACCTGTAAAGTTACTAGCAAGCACTTGTTCTTTTCATGTACTAAATCTGAGATATTGTTTTTTGAAAACAAATTAAAAATTATACAAAAATAAAATTAATTTTGTTCACACAAATAAAAGAAAAATATCTGTATCTGTTATTTAGAGAAAACTAGTAATTATTTTCATTTTATTTGTATGGAAGGCATTTAAACAACTCTAATTGCAAACAAACTATTTTATTTGTTTTTGCTGTGTAGATTAAAGCTGCCCTCAAATCTTACAGCAATTTGTTTTTACAAGCATAATTGCAAGTTTGTTTTTCTAAAGAGAAATTGTGTAATTTCACTAACATACAATTTATCTTTACAAACTGTCATATAACATAAAAATCCTTTTTATTCTCATAAACATCACGAAATTACGAATATATGAATTATTTTTGGCTCTTTGTAAATTATACTAAACTTAAATTCTCTTCGCGCAGTTTCTGGAATATATCAACTGAAGCCAGTTAAAGGTAAAATCGAAGTGTGTTCTCAGGTCAGGCGCAAATCCTACGTAATCGATTATTACGTAAACAATTGATTTTTATTTTCACTTTCAGCTTTGC
Organism: Palythoa grandiflora; assembly: GCA_026546935.2. Lineage (NCBI taxonomy): Eukaryota > Metazoa > Cnidaria > Anthozoa > Zoantharia > Sphenopidae > Palythoa > Palythoa grandiflora. The sequence goes on from JAOCPT020522668.1 coordinate 9,104, forward strand.
TGCTGAAAAATTTTTGACCCCACTAAAATATTCAAAATTAAAAACGATTCATAAAAGTCTGCCGGCCTGGTAACTAGTTTCACGTTTTCTGCACAAGCAAAAAGCTATTTGCAATACTCACATCCGGTTGACAATTTACTAAAAACTTAGGTTTGCAATAATTTACAGCAACCGTAAACAAATTAAAAAAACTCTCGTAAACTAATTGTCCATCCTTTTGCATCTATGTCTGATCATCGTATATGTTTAATTTCATAATATATTGACATCTATAATATAATCACTGGTTAGGTGTTGCAAAACTCGGTCTTAGCTGGTAAATCACGATTGTAAACAGAACTTGAGAAGGTTTGGTTTAATACTTACCACCAAAATATAAACTTCCTTGAAACATTGCTGGGGCTTCAGCTTGATCTGTCATTTTAAATGCCGATTTTACCAGCTCTATTGAACCCGATAAGATTCGGGACAAAACAGTATATACTCCGTAAAAAGAATTCACTTTTCCTTTATCGCAGAGGCAAAAGCACTGTCATTTAACTCCAGGTGAAATTTTGAGCGTCCACCTCAAATCTTGAGGTCAAAGCTTCACCAAATGGTGAAGAAATGCATGCTTTTTAACTGCCTTAACAACACAAACGCTTTGCTATGTCAACTTAACTTTTACAAAAACTTCCGAATAAAGCCTACACTTCTACAACTCCAGAGAAGGAAATGTTTCGAAGCAGTTCATTAGCCCATTGTGCCACGTCAGTTAACGCATCAATTTTTGAAGCATACCGCTGGAAGTTTCTCTCGTTACTGCACTGCAACCGGAAGCGTAAGCCCTTAAACTAACCGGAAGTCGTTCTAGAAAAGTCAATGACATGCAAATCGCCAGGAGGATAGAATTTCTTTTGCAACTGATATGTGCAAATTATTGAACAGAAATTGTGTAAGTTATAGTGTGTTTTATCTGAAAAACAATTATAGCTAGTAAGAAAATTTGATAAATCTTAAGTCTAACTTTATAGCTCGTTCACGACCGTAAGCATTCTTGACAATATGATGCCGGTCGCGAAGAGACAGCTCAAACAAACTGATGAAAGCAGCTTAGTTTTCTTGGTCGAGATTTGTTTCTTGTATCATATAAAAAATTAGAGTCATTTTCCAACATTTTGTTGTTGAAATTGATATTTCCTTAATGATCACAGGTCAAGTTTTAAACACAAACAAAATAGTTTCAAAACAAAATACACTTTATATCTTACACGCGATTCTTGAATCATTGAATGATATGGACATGAATAGTAATGAAAGTGTCCAGACAAGAATTCATTCGTAATTTCTGTTGAAATAAAATCAAATTCAAGAGTTCTAACTGTTTCCTTTAGAAGTCATATTAAACGCCGTACTATAATAAATCAGCCCATTGCTAGAACAAATCGACGTGGACAAAAACTAAACACGTGAATAGCTGTTTTAAAATATCTTACCGGTATCTTCCATTGTCCGTAGTTGTTGTGCTACACGTAATCACACTAATTCTCTTCATTTCCTGGCATTTCAAGAGTGCTTTTCAAAATTGTTGTTACTTATTTTAGGCGCCAAAAGAACTCGTAAACTAAAATTAGATTTTCACAACACCTGATAAGCCCTCACAACGTTAATGTGCGAGATCTCTGCTGGTCAATTTTCTCTTTTCTCAGATCACGCATGTGTAGAATGGCAGTTCTCGCCAATTCTGTCATCACCAGGGTCCGATTTTTGCCACGTGTTACTGTCCATTTCAGACAATTATGAATTTTTTAAAAAATTCAGGATAGCCAACGGAGGACGTGCGCGTGATCGAACATTAATCGTTTGGAACTTTTCATTCCTTGATCAGTATTCACGCTTGAAACTGTTTTTTGTTTGTTTAGTCTTTATAACTCCTGTTTTAAGTCTTGTTATGCTAGTTTCATTTAAATTCTTGATATCTTCCCGGTGATTTATTGCCATGTAATTTTAAGTACAGAAAATACGTCTCAAGCATAAATCATGCCAGTAAGCCAATAAATAATAAAAGTATCTTTTGGGGAGAGGGGAGACAGGGGAATGCGTCGAAACACATGTATGAAACACTGGTCAGAGCAGAGCCAGTGCGATATATTTCCAAAGTATAGCGCATCTTTAATTTAGTGACAATGATTTTCACAGCAATGATAATCATCATCGTCCTCATCGTCAACATTGAACATCATCTGCTTCTCATCAACACTGCAACAAAAACATCGACGTCATATTATCATATGTCGATCATTTCCAACGAATTCTATTTCTTCCTATCTTTAAACTTTCGCTTTCAAATACGTCTCTTTGGCTAAAGGGGTTCGGCCAACTTTGTCTCAATTTCCCTCACTTTTTTTTGTCTGGTCTATTGACATAAGAGCACAGATAACTTGAATTTGCATTAACAATGGAGTGCCCCCCAAAGCATACGATTACTAAATGAAAGTGGATCCGGAATTCCACAATCCATGTGAACAAGCCGTGAAATTGTGTTCTGAGAAGACAAGAGAACAATTTTATGACAAGAAAAATGACAATGCAATCAAATCCTTGATCAAAATTGTAAACGCGCGAAAGGCGGAATTGAACCGCTCCGACGCTAGTCGGCTACAGGTTTGAAGCCTGCACCCCAGACCACTGAGGCTCAT